>JAUMJJ010000892.1:0-28897 GCA_033556795.1 Tapera naevia | reverse complement strand
TGAACCCAGTTTTGGGGGAAAAATCCATTTTTAAGGAAAATGAACCCAGTTTTGGGGGAAAAAACGATTTTGGGGAAATGAACCCGGTAATGGGGAAAAAACCTGATTTTGGGGAAAATGAACACTGTTTGGAGGGGAAAACTTGATTTGTGTGAAAATGCACCCAGTGTTTTGAAGAAAAAAAGGATTTTGGGGAAAATGAACCCAGTTTGGGAGGATAGAAGCTGATTATGGGGAAAATGAACCCAGTTTGGGGGGGAAAAAATATTTTGTGGAAATAAGCCAGTAATTGGGTAAAAACCCCGGATTTTGGAGAAAAATGAACCCAGTCTGGTGGGGAAAACCCAATTTGTAGGGAAATAAACCCAGTTTTGTGGAAAAAATATATTTTGGGGAAAATGAACGCAGTAATGGGGAAAAATCCTGATTTTGGGGAAAATGAACCAAGTGCGGAGTGGAAATAGAATATTTTGAGGAAAATGAAATCAGTTTGGAGGGGACAACCTGATTTGTGTGAAAATGTACCCAGTTTTGGGGGGGGGGAAAGGATTTTGTGGAAAATGAACCTAGTTTTGGAGGAAAAAATCTGATTATGCGGAAAATGAACCCCTTTTGGGGGGAAAAATGATTTTGGGGGAAATGAACGCAGTAATTGGGTAAAAAACTCTAATTTGGGGAAAATGGAACCAGTTAGGTAGGGAAAACCAAATTTGTAGGGAAGTGAACCCATTTTTGGTGGAAAAAAACATATTTTGGGGAAAATGGACCGAGTTTTGGGGGGAAAAATGATTTTGGGGAAAATGAACCCAGTAATGGGGAAAAAAGTGATTTTGGGGAAAATGAACCCAGTGTGGAATGGAAATAGAAGATTTTGGGAAAATGAAATCAGATAGGAGGGGAAAACCTGATTTTGTGAAAATGAACTGAGTTTTGGGGGGAAATAAGGATTTTATGTAAAATAAACCTATTTTCGGAGGAAAAAAGCTGATTATGTGGAAAATGAACCCAGTTTTGCGGAGAAAAACCTGTTTTCATGGAAAATGAACCCAGTTTTGGGGAAAAAAATGATTTTGGGAAAATGAACCCAGTGATCGGGTAAAAAACCCGGATTTTGGGGAAAATGAACACAGTTTGTTGGGGAAAACCTAATATGTAGGGAAATAAACCCAGTTTTGGTGGAAAAAACATATTTGGGGAAAATGAACCCAGTTTTGGGGTAAAAAAATGATTTTTGGAAAAATTAACCCACTTTGTGAGAAAACCCCCTGATTTTGGAGAAAATGAACCCAGTAATGGGGAAAAACCCTGATTTTGGGGAAAATGAACCAAGTGCGGAGTGGAAATAGAAGGTTTTGAGGAAAATGAAATCAGTTTGGACGGGACAACCTGATTTGTGTGAAAATGTACCAGTTTTGGGGGTTAATAGGGATTTTGCGGAAAATGAACCTAGTTTCGGAGGAAAAATTCTGATTATACGGAAAATGAACACAGTTTTGGGAAAAAAAACGTTTTTTAAGGAAAATGAACCCAGTTTTTGGGGAAAAAATTATTTTGGGGAAAATGAACGCAGTAATTGGGTAAAAAAACCCGAATTTTGGGGAAAATCAGCAGAGTTGGGGGGGGGGGGGAAGACTTGTAGAGAAATGAACCGACTTTTGCTGTAAAAAAAACGACTTTGGGGAAAATCAACCCAGTTTGGGAGGAAAAAATCCGATTTTGGGGAAAATGAACACTGGAGGGGAAAAAAACCTGGTTTTGGGGAAAATGAACACTGGAGGGGAAAACTAGATTTGTGTGAAAATGCACCCAGTGTTTTGTGGAAAAAAAGGATTTTGGGGAAAATGAACCCAGTTTAGGAAGAAAGAAGCTGATTATGGGGAAAATTAACCCAGTTTGGAGGGGATAACCCGTTTTTGATTAAAATGAACCCAGTTTTGAGGGAAAAAAAATTTTTTGGGAAATAAAGCCAGTAATTGGGGCTTCTCCAAAACAACCAGGTTTTGGAGAAAATGAACACAATTTGGTGGGGAAAACCCAATATTTAGGGAAATAAACCCAGTTTTGGTGGAAAAAAAAACATATTTTGGGGAAAATGAACACAGTTTTGGGGGAAAAAATGATTTTGGGGAAAATGAACCCAGTAATGGAGAAAAAATCCTGATTTTGGGGAAAATGAACCCAGTGTGGAGTGGAAATTGAAGATTTTGGGGAAAATGAAATCAGTTTGGAGGGGGAAAACCTGATTTGTGTGAAAATGTACCCAGTTTTGGGGGGAGAAAAAGGATTTTGGGTAAAATGAACCCAGTGTGGAGTGGAAATAGAAGATTTTGGAGAAAATGAACATTGTTTGGAGGGGAACACCTGATTTTGGAGAAAAAGCATCCAGTTTTGGGGGGAAATAAGGATTTTGTGGAAAATGAATATAGTTTCGGAGGATAAAAACTATTTATGCAGAAAATGAACCCAGTTTTGGGTAAAAAACCCGTTTTTAAGGAAAATGAACCCAATTTTGGGGAAAAAAATTTATTTTTGGGAAAATGAACCCAGTAATTGGGTAAAAAACCCGAATTTTGGGGAAAATGAACCCGTTTGGGAGGAAAAAAACCCGATTATGGGAAAAATGAACCCAGTTTTGGGGAAAAATTATTTTGAGGAAAATGAAATCAGTTTTGGGAAAAAAAATATTTTGGGGAAAATGAACCCAGTAATGGGGGAAAACCCCGGATTTGGGGAAAATGAACCCAGTTTTGGGGGAAAAAATGATTTTGGGGAAAATGAACCCAGTAATGGAGAAAAAATCCTGATTTTGGGGAAAATGAACCCAGTGTGGAGTGGAAATAGAAGATTTTGGGGAAAATGAAATCAGTTTGGAGGGGAACACCTGATTTTGGAGAAAAAGCATCCAGTTTTGGGGGGAAATAAGGATTTTGTGGAAAATGAATATAGTTTCAGAGGATAAAAGCTATTTATGCAGAAAATGAACCCAGTTTTGGGTAAAAAACCCGTTTTTAAGGAAAATGAACCCAATTTTGGGGAAAAAAATTTATTTTTGGGAAAATGAACCCAGTAATTGGGTAAAAAACCCGAATTTTGGAGAAAATGAACCCCGTTTGGGAGGAAAAAAACCCGATTATGGGAAAAATGAACCCAGTTTTGGGGAAAAAATTATTTTGGGGAAAATTAAATCAGTTTTGGGAAAAAAATTATTTTGGGGAAAATGAACCCAGTAATGGGGAAAAAAAACTGATTTTGGGGAAAATGAACCCAGTGTTTCAGAGGAAATAGAAGATTTTGGGGAAAAAAAATCAAAAATTCACCAAAAAATTACACCAAAAACTTCACCAAAATCATTATTTCCCTCCCAAAACTGGATTCATTTCCCTCAAAATCAGATTTTTTCCTCCCAAACCGGGTTCATTTTCCCCAAAACCCTATTTTTCCCCCAAAACTGGGTGCATATTCACACAAATCAGGTTTTCCCCTCCTAAAATGGTTCATTTTCCACAAAAGCTTCTATTTCCACTCCACACTGGGTTCATTTTCCCCATAATCAGGGTTTATTCCCAATTACTGTGTTCACTTTCTCAAAAATCCTTTTACCCCCCCCCCCCCTCAAAAATGGGTTCATTTATCTCAAAAACTAACCCCTTGATTTTAAAGAATCCTGGAATTTCCTTCCATGAATAGCTGCCAGAAGAGAAAGCTTTTTACCGGCAGGGTATTCCTCTCTCGAAGGCTTACAAATACAGGCAAAGAGAGGATCTGCTCCTGCTTTCTTGAGCAGCCTTCACAGTGTTTCCCCGGCTTTCACACCACATTCCGGCTGCAAACATTACGTTGGTCCGGAGACAGCGCCTTCTCTTGCCGGCTGGCTCTCTAAACTGAAACCGCTAAGAAAGCTGTCTCTGGCCGCGGTTTCACAGACATCTCGGCTGTCTGCTCCTTGCCTCTCTGAGGAGCAGTCATTTCAGATATCTAGCATCACATCACAGCGCATGCAGATGAGTCTAAAATCTTTCTCTCTTAGAAAGTTGCTATTTATGAAAATTGTTTTAGCATGACTTTTCATCTTCTAACAATGTAATTAAAGGGAAAATTATCAGATCATCTGCTCGTGCTTCAAGGACGAGGGATCCCTGTTTTCCAGTGTAGTCTCATCAGCCTCTGCAAACTCTTTCTACTGAAACAGCAGGCAGGGAATCCACAGCACATTCTCTGAACGGCACGGTTTTGTGTTTCTCCAAAGGAGAGCAGAAACTAACCCCTTGATTTTAAAGAATCCTGGAATGTTCTTCCATGAATCGCTGCTAGAAGAGAAAGCATTTTAGCGGCAGGCTATTCCTCTCTCGAAGGCTGACAAATACAGGCAAACAGTCGAGCTGCTTTTGCTTTCTTGCGCAGCCTTCACAGTGTAGCCCCGGCTTTCACAGTAGGCTTCAGCTGCAAACATTACGTTGTTCGGGAGACAGTGCCTTCTCTTACCGGCTAGCTCTCTAAACTGAAGCCGGTCGGAAAGCTGCCTCTCGCCGCGGTTCTACAGACATCCCGGCGGTCTGCTGCTTGCCTCCCTGACGAACAGTCTTTTCCGATTTCTAGCAGCATATTAAAGCGCGTCCACAGCAGTCTAAAATCTTGCCTCCTACCCACCCCCGAATTTTCTATTTTGGAAATGTTTTAGCATGACATCTAATCTCCTAACAATGTATTTAAAAGACAAATAATCGGATGATCTGTTCGTGTTCAAGGACGAGAGATGCCTTTTTTCCTGTCCATTCCCTTCAGCCTCTGCAAACTGTTTCTGCTGAAACTTGTTACAACAGCCGGCAGCGAATTCACACACATTCTCTGAACTGCACGGTTTTGTTTTTCCTCCAAAGGAGAGCAGAAACTAACCCTTGGATTTTAAAGAATCCTGGAATTTCCTTCCATGAATAGCTGCCAGAAGAGAAAGCTTTTTACCGGCAGGGTATTCCTCTCTCGAAGGCTTACAAATACAGGCAAAGAGAGGATCTGCTCCTGCTTTCTTGAGCAGCCTTCACAGTGTTTCCCCGGCTTTCACACCACATTCCGGCTGCAAACATTACGTTGGTCCGGAGACAGCGCCTTCTCTTACCGGCTAGCTCTCTAAACTGAAGCCGGTCGGAAAGCTGCCTCTGCCCGCGGTTCTAAAGACATCCCGGCGGTCTTCTTCTTGCCTCCCTTACGAACAGTCATTTCAGATTTTGGGAGGGATTAACACAGTTTGGGAGAAAAAAAAATGATTATGGGGAAAATGAAGCCAGTTTGTGGGGGAAAAGCCGTTTTTGAATATAATAAACCCAGTTATGGGGAAAATGAACCAGTAATGGGGAAAAAACCGATTATGGGGAAAATGAACAGAGTTTGGGGGGGGAAACCCATTTTGTAGGGAAAGGAACAAAGTTAAGGTGGAAAGAAACAGATTCTGTGGAAAATGAAATTGTAGGGAAATGAACCCAGTTTTGCTGGAATAAAACATATTTTGTGGAAAATGAGGGTTTTTTTCCTCCCCCCGACTGGATTCATTTTCCCCAAAATCGGGTTTTTTTCCTCCCAAATTGGGTTCATTTTCCCCAAAATCCTGGTTTATTTCCCAATTACTGGGTTCATTTCCCCAAAATAATTTTTTCCCAAAGCACTCTTCATTTTCCCCAAAATTCGATTTTTTTAACCCAATTACTGGGTTCATTTTCCCAAAATATTTTTTTTCCCCAAAACTGGGTTCATTTTCCTTAAAAACGGGTTTTTCTGCCAAAACTGGGTTCATTTTCTGCATAATCAGCATTTTTCCTCCGAAACTAGGTTCATTTTCCACAAAATCCTTATTTCCCCCCAAAACTGGGTTTATTTTCACACAAATCAGGTTTTCCCCTCAAAACAGTATTCATTTTCCCCAAAATCTTCTATTTCCACTCCACACTTGGTTCATTTTCCCCAAAAACAGATTTTTCCCCCAAAACTGGGTCCATTTTCCCTAAATTCGGGTTTTTTTCCACCAAAACTCGGTTCATTTCCCTAGAAGTTGGGTTTTCCCCCCCAAACTTTGTTCATTTTCCCCAAAATTCGGTTTTTTTACCCAATTACTGGGTTCGTTTTCTCCAAAATAATTGTTTTCCCCAAAACTGGGTTCATTTTCTGCATAATCAGTTTTTCCCTCTGAAACTGGGTTCATTTTCCACAAAATTCGGGAAATGAACTGAGTTTTGGTGGAAAAAAACTGACTTTGGGGAAAATGAACCCAGTTAGGGAGGAAAAAATCCGATTTTGGGGCAAATTACCCCAATTATGGGGGAAAAAAAAATAATTTTCGGGAAATGAACCCAGTAATTGGAAAACCCGGATTCTGGGGAAAATGAACACAGTTTGGGAGGAAAGAAGCTGATTATGGGGAAAATGAAACCAGTTTTGGGGGAAAAAAACATTTTTGGTGAAAATGAACCCAGTTTTGAAGGAAAAAAAAAGATTTTGGGGAAATAAAGCCAGTAACTGGTTCAAAAATCCATATGTTGGGGAAAATGAACACAATTTGGTGGGGAAAACCTGATATGTAGGGAAATAAACACATTTTTGGTGGAAAAAACATATCTTGAGGAAAATGAACCCAGTTTTTTTGGGGAAAAAATTATTTTGGGGAAAATGAACCCAGTTTGGGAGGAAAGAAGCTGATTATGGGGGAAATGAACCCAGTTTGGGGGGGAAAAAATATTTTTGGTGAAAATGAACCCAGTTTTGAAGGAAAAAAAAAGATTTTGGGGAAATAAAGCCAGTAACTGGTTCAAAAATCCATATGTTGGGGAAAATGAACACAATTTGGTGGGGAAAACCTGATATGTAGGGAAATAAACCCATTTTTGGTGGAAAAAACATATCTTGAGGAAAATGAACCCAGTTTTTTTGGGGAAAAAATTATTTTGGGGAAAATGAACCCAGTTTGGGAGGAGAGAAGCTGATTATGGGGGAAATGAACCCAGTTTGGGGGGGAAAAAATATTTTTGGTGAAAATGAACCCAGTTTTGAAGGAAAAAAAAAGATTTTGGGGAAATAAAGCCAGTAACTGGTTCAAAAATCCATATGTTGGGGAAAATGAACACAATTTGGTGGGGAAAACCTGATATGTAGGGAAATAAACACATTTTTGGTGGAAAAAACATATCTTGAGGAAAATGAACCCAGTTTTTTTGGGGAAAAAATTATTTTGGGGAAAATGAACCCAGTTTGGGAGGAGAGAAGCTGATTATGGGGGAAATGAACCCAGTTTGGGGGGGAAAAAATATTTTTGGTGAAAATGAACCCAGTTTTGAAGGAAAAAAAAAGATTTTGGGGAAATAAAGCCAGTAACTGGTTCAAAAATCCATATGTTGGGGAAAATGAACACAATTTGGTGGGGAAAACCCAATATGTAGGGAAATAAACCCATTTTTGGTGGAAAAAACATATTTTGAGGAAAATGAACACAGTTTTTTTGGGGAAAAAATTATTTTGGGGAAAATGAACCCAGTTTGGGAGGAGAGAAGCTGATTATGGGGAAAATGAACCCAGTTTGGGGGGGGGGGAAATATTTTGTGGAAATAAAGCCAGTAATTGGGTAAAAACCCCGGATTTTGGAGAAAAATGAACCCAGTCTGGTGGGGAAAACCCAATTTGTAGGGAAATAAACCCAGTTTTGTGGAAAAAATATATTTTGGGGAAAATGAACCCAGTTTTGGGGGAAAAATCCTGATTTTGGGGAAAATGAACCAAGTGCGGAGTGGAAATAGAAGATTTTGAGGAAAATGAAATCAGTTTGGAGGGGACAACCTGATTTGTGTGAAAATGTACCCAGTTTTGGGGGTTAATAGGGATTTTCTGGAAAATGAACCTAGTTTTGGAGGGAAAAAAATGCTGATTATGCGGAAAATGAACCCAGTTTTGGGGGAAAAATCCATTTTTAAGGAAAATGAACCCAGTTTTGGGGGAAAAAAACGATTTTGGGGAAATGAACCCGGTAATGGGGAAAAAACCTGATTTTGGGGAAAATGAACACTGTTTGGAGGGGAAAACTTGATTTGTGTGAAAATGCACCCAGTGTTTTGAAGAAAAAAAGGATTTTGGGGAAAATGAACCCAGTTTGGGAGGATAGAAGCTGATTATGGGGAAAATGAACCCAGTTTGGGGGGGAAAAAATATTTTGTGGAAATAAAGCCAGTAATTGGGTAAAAACCCCGGATTTTGGAGAAAAATGAACCCAGTCTGGTGGGGAAAACCCAATTTGTAGGGAAATAAACCCAGTTTTGTGGAAAAAATATATTTTGGGGAAAATGAACGCAGTAATGGGAAAAAATCCTGATTTTGGGGAAAATGAACCAAGTGCGGAGTGGAAATAGAATATTTTGAGGAAAATGAAATCAGTTTGGAGGGGACAACCTGATTTGTGTGAAAATGTACCCAGTTTTTGGGGGGGGGGAAAGGATTTTGTGGAAAATGAACCTAGTTTTGGAGGAAAAAATCTGATTATGCGGAAAATGAACCCCTTTTGGGGGGAAAAATGATTTTGGGGGAAATGAACGCAGTAATTGGGTAAAAAACTCTAATTTGGGGGAAAATGGAACCAGTTAGGTAGGGAAAACCAAATTTGTAGGGAAGTGAACCCATTTTTGGTGGAAAAAAACATATTTTGGGGAAAATGGACCGAGTTTTGGGGGGAAAAATGATTTTGGGGAAAATGAACCCAGTGTGGAATGGAAATAGAAGATTTGGGGGAAAATGAAATCAGATAGGAGGGGAAAACCTGATTTTTGTGAAAATGAACTGAGTTTTGGGGGGAAATAAGGATTTCATGTAAAATAAACCTATTTTCGGAGGAAAAAAGCTGATTATGTGGAAAATGAACCCAGTTTTGCGGAAAAACCTGTTTTCAAGGAAAATGAACCCAGTTTTGGGGAAAAAAATGATTTTTGGGAAAATGAACCCAGTGATCGGGTAAAAAACCCGGATTTTGGGGAAAATGAACACAGTTTGTTGGGGAAAACCTAATATGTAGGGAAATAAACCCAGTTTTGGTGGAAAAAACATATTTTGGGGAAAATGAACCCAGTTTTGGGGTAAAAAAATGATTTTTGGAAAAATTAACCCACTTTGTGAGAAAACCCCCTGATTTTGGAGAAAATGAACCCAGTAATGGGGAAAAACCCTGATTTTGGGGAAAATGAACCAAGTGCGGAGTGGAAATAGAAGGTTTTGAGGAAAATGAAATCAGTTTGGACGGGACAACCTGATTTGTGTGAAAATGTACCCAGTTTTGGGGGTTAATAGGGATTTTGCGGAAAATGAACCTAGTTTCGGAGGAAAAATTCTGATTATACGGAAAATGAACACAGTTTTGGGGAAAAAAAACGTTTTTAAGGAAAATGAACCCAGTTTTTGGGGAAAAAATTATTTTGGGGAAAATGAACGCAGTAATTGGGTAAAAAAACCCGAATTTTGGGGAAAATCAGCAGAGGTGGGGGGGGGGGGGGAAGACTTGTAGAGAAATGAACCGACTTTTGCTGTAAAAAAAACGACTTTGGGGAAAATCAACCCAGTTTGGGAGGAAAAAATCCGATTTTGGGGAAAATGAACACTGGAGGGGAAAAAAACCTGGTTTTGGGGAAAATGAACACTGGAGGGGAAAACTAGATTTGTGTGAAAATGCACCCAGTGTTTTGTGGAAAAAAAGGATTTTGGGGAAAATGAACCCAGTTTAGGAAGAAAGAAGATGATTATGGGGAAAATTAACCCAGTTTGGAGGGGATAACCCGTTTTTGATTAAAATGAACCCAGTTTTGAGGGAAAAAAAAATTTTTTGGGAAATAAAGCCATTAATTGGGGCTTCTCCAAAACAACCAGGTTTTGGAGAAAATGAACACAATTTGGTGGGGAAAACCCAATATTTAGGGAAATAAACCCAGTTTTGGTGGAAAAAAAACCATATTTTGGGGAAAATGAACACAGTTTTGGGGGAAAAAATGATTTTGGGGAAAATGAACCCAGTAATGGAGAAAAAATCCTGATTTTGGGGAAAATGAACCCAGTGTGGAGTGGAAATTGAAGATTTTGGGGAAAATGAAATCAGTTTGGAGGGGAAAACCTGATTTGTGTGAAAATGTACCCAGTTTGGGGGGAGAAAAAGGATTTTGGGTAAAATGAACCCAGTGTGGAGTGGAAATAGAAGATTTTGGAGAAAATGAACATTGTTTGGAGGGGAACACCTGATTTTGGAGAAAAAGCATCCAGTTTTGGGGGGAAATAAGGATTTTGTGGAAAATGAATATAGTTTCGGAGGATAAAAACTATTTATGCAGAAAATGAACCCAGTTTTGGGTAAAAAAACCCGTTTTTAAGGAAAATGAACCCAATTTTGGGGAAAAAAATTTATTTTTGGGAAAATGAACCCAGTAATTGGGTAAAAAACCCGAATTTTGGGGAAAATGAACCCCGTTTGGGAGGAAAAAAACCCGATTATGGGAAAAATGAACCCAGTTTTGGGGAAAAAATTATTTTGAGGAAAATGAAATCAGTTTTGGGAAAAAAAATATTTTGGGGAAAATGAACCCAGTAATGGGGGAAAACCCCGGATTTGGGGAAAATGAACCCAGTTTTGGGGGAAAAAATGATTTTGGGGAAAATGAACCCAGTAATGGAGAAAAAATCCTGATTTTGGGGAAAATGAACCCAGTGTGGAGTGGAAAAAGAAGATTTTGGGGAAAATGAAATCAGTTTGGAGGGGAACACCTGATTTTGGAGAAAAAGCATCCAGTTTTGGGGGGAAATAAGGATTTTGTGGAAAATGAATATAGTTTCAGAGGATAAAAGCTATTTATGCAGAAAATGAACCCAGTTTTGGGTAAAAAACCCGTTTTTAAGGAAAATGAACCCAATTTTGGGAAAAAAAATTATTTTTGGGAAAATGAACCCAGTAATTGGGTAAAAAACCCGAATTTTGGAGAAAATGAACCCCGTTTGGGAGGAAAAAAACCCGATTATGGGAAAAATGAACCCAGTTTTGGGGAAAAAAATATTTTGGGGAAAATTAAATCAGTTTTGGGAAAAAAATTATTTTGGGGAAAATGAACCCAGTAATGGGGAAAAAAAACCTGATTTTGGGGAAAATGAACCCAGTGTTTCAGAGGAAATAGAAGATTTTGGGGAAAAAAAATCAAAAATTCACCAAAAATTACACCAAAAATTTCACCAAAATCATTATTTCCCTCCCAAAACTGATTCATTCCTCAAATCATTTTCCCCCACTCAAACCGGTTCATTTCCAAAACCCTATTTTCCCCAAAACTGGTGCATATTCACTCAAATCAGGTTTTCCCCTCCTAAAAGCGTTCATTTTCACAAAAGCTTCTATTTCCACTCCCACACTGGTTCATTTTCCCCATAATCATTCCCAATTACTGGTTCACTTAAAATCCTTTTATGTTCACTTTCTCAAAAATCCTTTTACCCCCCCCCCCCCCCCCCTCAAAAATGGGTTCATTTATCTCAAAAACTAACCCCTTGATTTTAAAGAATCCTGGAATTTCCTTCCATGAATAGCTGCCAGAAGAGAAAGCTCTCTACCGGCAGGGTATTCCTCTCTCGAAGGCTTACAAATACAGGCAAAGTGAGGATCTGCTCCTGCTTTCTTGAGCAGCCTTCACAGTGTTTCCCCGGCTTTCACACCACATTCCGGCTGCAAACATTACGTTGGTCCGGAGACAGCGCCTTCTCTTGCCGGCTGGCTCTCTAAACTGAAACCGCTCAGAAAGCTGTCTCTGGCCGCGGTTTCACAGACATCTCGGCTGTCTGCTCCTTGCCTCTCTGAGGAGCAGTCATTTCAGATATCTAGCATCACATCACAGCGCATGCACATGAGTCTAAAATCTTTCTCTCTTAGAAAGTTGCTATTTATGAAAATTGTTTTAGCATGACTTTTCATCTTCTAACAATGTAATTAAAGGGAAAATTATCAGATCATCTGCTCGTGCTTCAAGGACGAGGGATCCCTGTTTTCCAGTGTAGTCTCATCAGCCTCTGCAAACTCTTTCTACTGAAACAGCAGGCAGGGAATCCACAGCACATTCTCTGAACGGCACGGTTTTGTGTTTCTCCAAAGGAGAGCAGAAACTAACCCCTTGATTTTTAAAGAATCACAGAATGTTCTTCCATGAATCGCTGCTAGAAGAGAAAGCATTTTAGCGGCAGGCTATTCCTCTCTCGAAGGCTGACAAATACAGGCAAACAGTCGAGCTGCTTTTGCTTTCTTGCGCAGCCTTCACAGTGTAGCCCCGGCTTTCACAGTAGGCTTCAGCTGCAAACATTACGTTGTTCGGGAGACAGTGCCTTCTCTTACCGGCTAGCTCTCTAAACTGAAGCCGGTCGGAAAGCTGCCTCTCGCCGCGGTTCTACAGACGTCCCGGCGGTCTGCTGCTTGCCTCCCTGACGAACAGTCTTTTCCGATTTCTAGCAGCATATTAAAGCGCGTCCACAGCAGTCTAAAATCTTGCCTCCTACCCACCCCCGAATTTTCTATTTTGGAAATGTTTTAGCATGACATCTAATCTCCTAACAATGTATTTAAAAGACAAATAATCGGATGATCTGTTCGTGTTCAAGGACGAGAGATGCCTTTTTTCCTGTCCATTCCCTTCAGCCTCTGCAAACTGTTTCTGCTGAAACTTGTTACAACAGCCGGCAGCGAATTCACACACATTCTCTGAACTGCACGGTTTTGTTTTTCCTCCAAGGGAGTGCAGAAACTAACCCTTTGAATTTAAAGAATCCTGGAATTTCCTTCCATGAATAGCTGCCAGAAGAGAAAGCTTTTTACCGGCAGGGTATTCCTCTCTCGAAGGCTTACAAATACAGGCAAAGAGAGGATCTGCTCCTGCTTTCTTGAGCAGCCTTCACAGTGTTTCCCCGGCTTTCACACCACATTCCGGCTGCAAACATTACGTTGGTCCGGAGACAGCGCCTTCTCTTGCCGGCTGGCTCTCTAAACTGAAACCGCTAAGAAAGCTGTCTCTGGCCGCGGTTTCACAGACATCTCGGCTGTCTGCTCCTTGCCGCTCTGAGGAGCTGTCATTTCAGATATCTAGCATCACATCACAGCGCATGCACATGAGTCTAAAATCTTTCTCTCTTAGAAACTTGCTATTTATGAAAATTGTTTTAGCATGACTTTTCATCTTCTAACAATGTAATTAAAGGGAAAATTATCAGATGATCTGCTCGTGCTTCAAGGACGAGGGATCCCTGTTTTCCAGTGTAGTCTCATCAGCCTCTGCAAACTCTTTCTACTGAAACAGCAGGCAGGGAATCCACAGCACATTCTCTGAACGGCACGGTTTTGTGTTTCTCCAAAGGAGAGCAGAAACTAACCCCTTGATTTTTAAAGAATCACAGAATGTTCTTCCATGAATCGCTGCTAGAAGAGAAAGCATTTTAGCGGCAGGCTATTCCTCTCTCGAAGGCTGACAAATACAGGCAAACAGTCGAGCTGCTTTTGCTTTCTTGCGCAGCCTTCACAGTGTAGCCCCGGCTTTCACAGTAGGCTTCAGCTGCAAACATTACGTTGTTCGGGAGACAGTGCCTTCTCTTACCGGCTAGCTCTCTAAACTGAAGCCGGTCGGAAAGCTGCCTCTCGCCGCGGTTCTACAGACATCCCGGCGGTCTGCTGCTTGCCTCCCTGACGAACAGTCTTTTCCGATTTCTAGCAGCATATTAAAGCGCGTCCACAGCAGTCTAAAATCTTGCCTCCGACCCACCCCCGAATTTTCTATTTTGGAAATGTTTTAGCATGACATCTAATCTCCTAACAATGTATTTAAAAGACAAATAATCGGATGATCTGTTCGTGTTCAAGGACGAGAGATCCCTTTTTTCCTGTCCATTCCCTTCAGCCTCTGCAAACTGTTTCTGCTGAAACTTGTTACAATAGCCGGCAGCGAATTCACACACATTCTCTGAACTGCACGGTTTTGTTTTTCCTCCAAGGGAGTGCAGAAACTAACCCTTTGAATTTAAAGAATCCTGGAATTTCCTTCCATGAATAGCTGCCAGAAGAGAAAGCTTTTTACCGGCAGGGTATTCCTCTCTCGAAGGCTTACAAATACAGGCAAAGAGAGGATCTGCTCCTGCTTTCTTGAGCAGCCTTCACAGTGTTTCCCCGGCTTTCACACCACATTCCGGCTGCAAACATTACGTTGGTCCGGAGACAGCGCCTTCTCTTACCGGCTAGCTCTCTAAACTGAAGCCGGTCGGAAAGCTGCCTCTGCCCGCGGTTCTAAAGACATCCCGGCGGTCTTCTTCTTGCCTCCCTGACGAACAGTCATTTCAGATTTTGGGAGGAATTAACACAGTTTGGGAGAAAAAAAAATGAAGCCAGTTTGTGGGGGAAAAGCCGTTTTTGAATATAATAAACCCAGTTATGGGGAAAATGAACCAGTAATGGGGAAAAAACCGATTATGGGGAAAATGAACAGAGTTTGGGGGGGGAAAACCCATTTTGTAGGGAAAGGAACACAGTTAAGGTGGAAAGAAACAGATTCTGTGGAAAATGAAATTGTAGGGAAATGAACCCAGTTTTGCTGGAATAAAACATATTTTGTGGAAAATGAGGTTTTTTTTCTCCTCCCGACTGGATTCATTTTCCCCAAAATCGGGTTTTTTTCCTCCCAAATTGGGTTCATTTTCCCCAAAATCCTTTTTTTCCCACAAAAACTGGGTGCATTTTCACACAAATCAGGTTTTCCCCTCCAAACTGATTACATTTTCCAAAAATCTTCTATTTCCACTCCACACTGGGTTTATTTCCCCAAAATCATTTTTTTCCCCATTACTGGATTCATTTCCCCAAAATCGGTTTTTATCCACCAAAACTGAGTTCATTTTCCCGAAATCGTTTCCCCCCCTCCCCCCCCCCCCCACCCCCCAAAAAAAAAAAACTGGCTGCATTTTCACACAAATGAGATTTTCCCCTCCAAACTGATTTCATTTTCCCCCAAATCCGGGTTTATTTCCCAATTACTGGGTTCATTTCCCCAAAATAATTTTTTCCCAAAGCACTCTTCATTTTCCCCAAAATCGATTTTTTTCCACCAAAACAGAGACCATTTACCTACAAGTTGGGTTTTCCCCCCAAACTGTGTTCATTTTCCCCCAAATTAGGGTTTTTTACAAAATTTTACAAAATTACTGGATTAATTTTCCCCAAAATCACTTCGCCCCCCCCCCCCCCCAAACTGGATGCATTTTCAAACAAATCAGGTTTTCCCCCCCCAAACTGGGTTAATTTTCACCATAATCAGCTTCTTTCCTCCCAAACTCGGTTCATTTCCCTTCAAGTTGGTTTCCTCCGCCCAAAACTTTGTTCATTTTCCCCAAAATTCGAATTTTTTAACCCAATTACTGGGTTCATTTTCCCAAAATATTTTTTTTCCCCAAAACTGGGTTCATTTTCCTTAAAAAAGGGTTTTTCTGCCAAAACTGGGTTCATTTTCTGCATAATCAGCATTTTTCCTCCGAAACTAGGTTCATTTTCCACAAAATCCTTATTTCCCCCCAAAACTGGGTTTATTTTCACACAAATCAGGTTTTCCCCTCAAAACAGTATTCATTTTCCCCAAAATCTTCTATTTCCACTCCACACTTGGTTCATTTTCCCCAAAAACAGATTTTTCCCCCAAAACTGGGTCCATTTTCCCTAAATTCGGGTTTTTTTCCACCAAAACTCGGTTCATTTCCCTAGAAGTTGGGTTTTCCCCCCCAAACTTTGTTCATTTTCCCCAAAATTCGGTTTTTTTTACCCAATTACTGGGTTCGTTTTCTCCAAAATAATTGTTTTCCCCAAAACTGGGTTCATTTTCTGCATAATCAGTTTTTCCCTCTGAAACTGGGTTCATTTTCCACAAAATTCGGGAAATGAACTGAGTTTTGGTGGAAAAAAACTGACTTTGGGGAAAATGAACCCAGTTAGGGAGGAAAAAATCCGATTTTGGGGCAAATTACCCCAATTATGGGGGAAAAAAAAATAATTTTCGGGAAATGAACCCAGTAATTGGAAAACCCGGATTCTGGGGAAAATGAACACAGTTTGGGAGGAAAGAAGCTGATTATGGGGAAAATGAAACCAGTTTTGGGGGAAAAAAACATTTTTGGTGAAAATGAACCCAGTTTTGAAGGAAAAAAAAAGATTTTGGGGAAATAAAGCCAGTAACTGGTTCAAAAATCCATATGTTGGGGAAAATGAACACAATTTGGTGGGGAAAACCTGATATGTAGGGAAATAAACACATTTTTGGTGGAAAAAACATATCTTGAGGAAAATAAACCCAGTTTTTTTGGGGAAAAAATTATTTTGGGGAAAATGAACCCAGTTTGGGAGGAGAGAAGCTGATTATGGGGGAAATGAACCCAGTTTGGGGGGGAAAAAATATTTTTGGTGAAAATGAACCCAGTTTTGAAGGAAAAAAAAAGATTTTGGGGAAATAAAGCCAGTAACTGGTTCAAAAATCCATATGTTGGGGAAAATGAACACAATTTGGTGGGGAAAACCTGATATGTAGGGAAATAAACACATTTTTGGTGGAAAAAACATATCTTGAGGAAAATGAACCCAGTTTTTTTGGGGAAAAAATTATTTTGGGGAAAATGAACCCAGTTTGGGAGGAGAGAAGCTGATTATGGGGGAAATGAACCCAGTTTGGGGGGGAAAAAATATTTTTGGTGAAAATGAACCCAGTTTTGAAGGAAAAAAAAAGATTTTGGGGAAATAAAGCCAGTAACTGGTTCAAAAATCCATATGTTGGGGAAAATGAACACAATTTGGTGGGGAAAACCCAATATGTAGGGAAATAAACCCATTTTTGGTGGAAAAAACATATTTTGAGGAAAATGAACACAGTTTTTTTTGGGAAAAAATTATTTTGGGGAAAATGAACCCAGTTTGGGAGGAGAGAAGCTGATTATGGGGAAAATGAACCCAGTTTGGGGGGGGGGGGAAATATTTTGTGGAAATAAAGCCAGTAATTGGGTAAAAACCCCGGATTTTGGAGAAAAATGAACCCAGTCTGGTGGGGAAAACCCAATTTGTAGGGAAATAAACCCAGTTTTGTGGAAAAAATATATTTTGGGGAAAATGAACCCAGTTTTGGGGGAAAAATCCTGATTTTGGGGAAAATGAACCAAGTGCGGAGTGGAAATAGAAGATTTTGAGGAAAATGAAATCAGTTTGGAGGGGACAACCTGATCTGTGTGAAAATGTACCCAGTTTTGGGGGTTAATAGGGATTTTCTGGAAAATGAACCTAGTTTTGGAGGGGAAAAAAAAATGCTGATTATGCGGAAAATGAACCCAGTTTTGGGGGAAAAATCCATTTTTAAGGAAAATGAACCCAGTTTTGGGGGAAAAAAACGATTTTGGGGAAATGAACCTGGTAATGGGGAAAAAACCTGATTTTGGGGAAAATGAACACTGTTTGGAGGGGAAAACTTGATTTGTGTGAAAATGCACCCAGTGTTTTGAAGAAAAAAAGGATTTTGGGGAAAATGAACCCAGTTTGGGAGGATAGAAGCTGATTATGGGGAAAATGAACCCAGTTTGGGGGGGAAAAAATATTTTGTGGAAATAAAGCCAGTAATTGGGTAAAACCCCCGGATTTTGGAGAAAAATGAACCCAGTCTGGTGGGGAAAACCCAATTTGTAGGGAAATAAACCCAGTTTTGTGGAAAAAATATATTTTGGGGAAAATGAACGCAGTAATGGGGAAAAATCCTGATTTTGGGGAAAATGAACCAAGTGCGGAGTGGAAATAGAATATTTTGAGGAAAATGAAATCAGTTTGGAGGGGACAACCTGATTTGTGTGAAAATGTACCCAGTTTTGGGGGGGGGGGAAAGGATTTTGTGGAAAATGAACCTAGTTTTGGAGGAAAAAATCTGATTATGCGGAAAATGAACCCCTTTTGGGGGGAAAAATGATTTTGGGGGAAATGAACGCAGTAATTGGGTAAAAAACTCTAATTTGGGGGAAAATGGAACCAGTTAGGTAGGGAAAACCAAATTTGTAGGGAAGTGAACCCATTTTTGGTGGAAAAAAACATATTTTGGGGAAAATGGACCGAGTTTTGGGGGGAAAAATGATTTTGGGGAAAATGAACCCAGTAATGGGGAAAAAAGTGATTTTGGGGAAAATGAACCCAGTGTGGAATGGAAATAGAAGATTTTGGGGAAAATGAAATCAGATAGGAGGGGAAAACCTGATTTTTGTGAAAATGAACTGAGTTTTGGGGGGAAATAAGGATTTTATGTAAAATGAACCTATTTTCGGAGGAAAAAAGCTGATTATGTGGAAAATGAACCCAGTTTTGCGGAAAAACCTGTTTTCAAGGAAAATGAACCCAGTTTTGGGGAAAAAAATGATTTTTGGGAAAATGAACCCAGTGATCGGGTAAAAAACCCGGATTTTGGGGAAAATGAACACAGTTTGTTGGGGAAAACCTAATATGTAGGGAAATAAACCCAGTTTTGGTGGAAAAAACATATTTTGGGGAAAATGAACCCAGTTTTGGGGTAAAAAAATGATTTTTGGAAAAATTAACCCACTTTGTGAGAAAACCCCCTGATTTTGGAGAAAATGAACCCAGTAATGGGGAAAAACCCTGATTTTGGGGAAAATGAACCAAGTGCGGAGTGGAAATAGAAGGTTTTGAGGAAAATGAAATCAGTTTGGACGGGACAACCTGATTTGTGTGAAAATGTACCCAGTTTTGGGGGTTAATAGGGATTTTGCGGAAAATGAACCTAGTTTCGGAGGAAAAATTCTGATTATACGGAAAATGAACACAGTTTTGGGGAAAAAAAAACGTTTTTAAGGAAAATGAACCCAGTTTTTGGGGAAAAAAATATTTTGGGGAAAATGAACGCAGTAATTGGGTAAAAAAACCCGAATTTTGGGGAAAATCAGCAGAGTTGGGGGGGGGGGGGGGAAGACTTGTAGAGAAATGAACCGACTTTTGCTGTAAAAAAAACGACTTTGGGGAAAATCAACCCAGTTTGGGAGGAAAAAATCCGATTTTGGGGAAAATGAACACTGGAGGGGAAAAAAACCTGGTTTTGGGGAAAATGAACACTGGAGGGGAAAACTAGATTTGTGTGAAAATGCACCCAGTGTTTTGTGGAAAAAAAGGATTTTGGGGAAAATGAACCCAGTTTAGGAAGAAAGAAGCTGATTATGGGGAAAATTAACCCAGTTTGGAGGGGATAACCCGTTTTTGATTAAAATGAACCCAGTTTTGAGGGAAAAAAAAATTTTTTGGGAAATAAAGCCAGTAATTGGGGCTTCTCCAAAACAACCAGGTTTTGGAGAAAATGAACACAATTTGGTGGGGAAAACCCAATATTTAGGGAAATAAACCCAGTTTTGGTGGAAAAAAAACCATATTTTGGGGAAAATGAACACAGTTTTGGGGGAAAAAATGATTTTGGGGAAAATGAACCCAGTAATGGAGAAAAAATCCTGATTTTGGGGAAAATGAACCCAGTGTGGAGTGGAAATTGAAGATTTTGGGGAAAATGAAATCAGTTTGGAGGGGAAAATCTGATTTGTGTGAAAATGTACCCAGTTTTGGGGGGAGAAAAAGGATTTTGGGTAAAATGAACCCAGTGTGGAGTGGAAATAGAAGATTTTGGAGAAAATGAACATTGTTTGGAGGGGAACACCTGATTTTGGAGAAAAAGCATCCAGTTTTGGGGGGAAATAAGGATTTTGTGGAAAATGAATATAGTTTCGGAGGATAAAAACTATTTATGCAGAAAATGAACCCAGTTTTGGGTAAAAAACCCGTTTTTAAGGAAAATGAACCCAATTTTGGGGAAAAAAATTTATTTTTGGGAAAATGAACCCAGTAATTGGGTAAAAAACCCGAATTTTGGGGAAAATGAACCCCGTTTGGGAGGAAAAAAACCCGATTATGGGAAAAATGAACCCAGTTTTGGGGAAAAAATTATTTTGAGGAAAATGAAATCAGTTTTGGGAAAAAAATATTTTGGGGAAAATGAACCCAGTAATGGGGGAAAACCCCGGATTTGGGGAAAATGAACCCAGTTTTGGGGGAAAAAATGATTTTGGGGAAAATGAACCCAGTAATGGAGAAAAAATCCTGATTTTGGGGAAAATGAACCCAGTGTGGAGTGGAAATAGAAGATTTTGGGGAAAATGAAATCAGTTTGGAGGGGAACACCTGATTTTGGAGAAAAAGCATCCAGTTTTGGGGGGAAATAAGGATTTTGTGGAAAATGAATATAGTTTCGGAGGATAAAAGCTATTTATGCAGAAAATGAACCCAGTTTTGGGTAAAAAACCCGTTTTTAAGGAAAATGAACCCAATTTTGGGAAAAAAAATTTATTTTTGGGAAAATGAACCCAGTAATTGGGTAAAAAACCCGAATTTTGGGGAAAATGAACCCCGTTTGGGAGGAAAAAAACCGATTATGGGAAAAATGAACCCAGTTTTGGGGAAAAAATTATTTTGGGGAAAATTAAATCAGTTTTGGGAAAAAAATTATTTTGGGAAAATGAACCCAGTAATGGGGAAAAAAACCTGATTTTGGGGAAAATGAACCCAGTGTTTCAGAGGAAATAGAAGATTTTGGGGAAAAAAAATCAAAAATTCACCAAAAATTACACCAAAAATTTCACCAAAATCATTATTTCCCTCCCAAAACTGGATTCATTTTCTTCAAAATCAGATTTTTTCCTCCCAAACCGGGTTCATTTTCCCCAAAACCCTATTTTTCCCCCAAAACTGGGTGCATATTCACACAAATCAGGTTTTCCCCTCCTAAAACGGTTCATTTTCCACAAAAGCTTCTATTTCCACTCCACACTGGTTCATTTTCCCATAATCAGGGTTTATTCCCAATTACTGTGTTCACTTTCTCAAAAATCCTTTTACCCCCCCCCCCCCCCCCCCCCTCAAAAATGGGTTCATTTATCTCAAAAACTAACCCCTTGATTTTAAAGAATCCTGGAATTTCCTTCCATGAATAGCTGCCAGAAGAGAAAGCTCTCTACCGGCAGGGTATTCCTCTCTCGAAGGCTTACAAATACAGGCAAAGTGAGGATCTGCTCCTGCTTTCTTGAGCAGCCTTCACAGTGTTTCCCCGGCTTTCACACCACATTCCGGCTGCAAACATTACGTTGGTCCGGAGACAGCGCCTTCTCTTGCCGGCTGGCTCTCTAAACTGAAACCGCTCAGAAAGCTGTCTCTGGCCGCGGTTTCACAGACATCTCGGCTGTCTGCTCCTTGCCTCTCTGAGGAGCAGTCATTTCAGATATCTAGCATCACATCACAGCGCATGCACATGAGTCTAAAATCTTTCTCTCTTAGAAAGTTGCTATTTATGAAAATTGTTTTAGCATGACTTTTCATCTTCTAACAATGTAATTAAAGGGAAAATTATCAGATGATCTGCTCGTGCTTCAAGGACGAGGGATCCCTGTTTTCCAGTGTAGTCTCATCAGCCTCTGCAAACTCTTTCTACTGAAAGAGCAGGCAGGGAATCCACAGCACATTCTCTGAACGGCACGGTTTTGTGTTTCTCCAAAGGAGAGCAGAAACTAACCCCTTGATTTTTAAAGAATCACAGAATGTTCTTCCATGAATCGCTGCTAGAAGAGAAAGCATTTTAGCGGCAGGCTATTCCTCTCTCGAAGGCTGACAAATACAGGCAAACAGTCGAGCTGCTTTTGCTTTCTTGCGCAGCCTTCACAGTGTAGCCCCGGCTTTCACAGTAGGCTTCAGCTGCAAACATTACGTTGTTCGGGAGACAGTGCCTTCTCTTACCGGCTAGCTCTCTAAACTGAAGCCGGTCGGAAAGCTGCCTCTCGCCGCGGTTCTACAGACATCCCGGCGGTCTGCTGCTTGCCTCCCTGACGAACAGTCTTTTCCGATTTCTAGCAGCATATTAAAGCGCGTCCACAGCAGTCTAAAATCTTGCCTCCTACCCACCCCCGAATTTTCTATTTTGGAAATGTTTTAGCATGACATCTAATCTCCTAACAATGTATTTAAAAGACAAATAATCGGATGATCTGTTCGTGTTCAAGGACGAGAGATGCCTTTTTTCCTGTCCATTCCCTTCAGCCTCTGCAAACTGTTTCTGCTGAAACTTGTTACAATAGCCGGCAGCGAATTCACACACATTCTCTGAACTGCACGGTTTTGTTTTTCCTCCAAGGGAGTGCAGAAACTAACCCTTTGAATTTAAAGAATCCTGGAATTTCCTTCCATGAATAGCTGCCAGAAGAGAAAGCTTTTTACCGGCAGGGTATTCCTCTCTCGAAGGCTTACAAATACAGGCAAAGAGAGGATCTGCTCCTGCTTTCTTGAGCAGCCTTCACAGTGTTTCCCCGGCTTTCACACCACATTCCGGCTGCAAACATTACGTTGGTCCGGAGACAGCGCCTTCTCTTGCCGGCTGGCTCTCTAAACTGAAACCGCTAAGAAAGCTGTCTCTGGCCGCGGTTTCACAGACATCTCGGCTGTCTGCTCCTTGCCGCTCTGAGGAGCAGTCATTTCAGATATCTAGCATCACATCACAGCGCATGCACATGAGTCTAAAATCTTTCTCTCTTAGAAAGTTGCTATTTATGAAAATTGTTTTAGCATGACTTTTCATCTTCTAACAATGTAATTAAAGGGAAAATTATCAGATGATCTGCTCGTGCTTCAAGGACGAGGGATCCCTGTTTTCCAGTGTAGTCTCATCAGCCTCTGCAAACTGTTTCTACTGAAACAGCAGGCAGGGAATCCACAGCACATTCTCTGAACGGCACGGTTTTGTGTTTCTCCAAAGGAGAGCAGAAACTAACCCCTTGATTTTAAAGAATCACTGAATGTTCTTCCATGAATCGCTGCTAGAAGAGAAAGCATTTTAGCGGCAGGCTATTCCTCTCTCGAAGGCTGACAAATACAGGCAAACAGTCGAGCTGCTTTTGCTTTCTTGCGCAGCCTTCACAGTGTAGCCCCGGCTTTCACAGTAGGCTTCAGCTGCAAACATTACGTTGTTCGGGAGACAGTGCCTTCTCTTACCGGCTAGCTCTCTAAACTGAAGCCGGTCGGAAAGCTGCCTCTCGCCGCGGTTCTACAGACATCCCGGCGGTCTGCTGCTTGCCTCCCTGACGAACAGTCTTTTCCGATTTCTAGCAGCATATTAAAGCGCGTCCACAGCAGTCTAAAATCTTGCCTCCTACCCACCCCCGAATTTTCTATTTTGGAAATGTTTTAGCATGACATCTAATCTCCTAACAATGTATTTAAAAGACAAATAATCGGATGATCTGTTCGTGTTCAAGGACGAGAGATGCCTTTTTTCCTGTCCATTCCCTTCAGCCTCTGCAAACTGTTTCTGCTGAAACTTGTTACAACAGCCGGCAGCGAATTCACACACATTCTCTGAACTGCACGGTTTTGTTTTTCCTCCAAAGGAGAGCAGAAACTAACCCTTGGATTTTAAAGAATCCTGGAATTTCCTTCCATGAATAGCTGCCAGAAGAGAAAGCTTTTTACCGGCAGGGTATTCCTCTCTCGAAGGCTTACAAATACAGGCAAAGAGAGGATCTGCTCCTGCTTTCTTGAGCAGCCTTCACAGTGTTTCCCCGGCTTTCACACCACATTCCGGCTGCAAACATTACGTTGGTCCGGAGACAGCGCCTTCTCTTACCGGCTAGCTCTCTAAACTGAAGCCGGTCGGAAAGCTGCCTCTGCCCGCGGTTCTAAAGACATCCCGGCGGTCTTCTTCTTGCCTCCCTGACGAACAGTCATTTCAGATTTTGGGAGGAATTAACACAGTTTGGGAGAAAAAAAAATGATTATGGGGAAAATGAAGCCAGTTTGTGGGGGAAAAGCCGTTTTTGAATATAATAAACCCAGTTATGGGGAAAATGAACCAGTAATGGGGAAAAAAACGATTATGGGGAAAATGAACAGAGTTTGGGGGGGGAAAACCCATTTTGTAGGGAAAGGAACACAGTTAAGGTGGAAAGAAACAGATTCTGTGGAAAATGAAATTGTAGGGAAATGAACCCAGTTTTGCTGGAATAAAACATATTTTGTGGAAAATGAGGTTTTTTTTCTCCCCCCGACTGGATTCATTTTCCCCAAAATCGGGTTTTTTTCCTCCCAAATTGGGTTCATTTTCCCCAAAATCCTTTTTTTCCCACAAAAACTGGGTGCATTTTCACACAAATCAGGTTTTCCCCTCCAAACTGATTACATTTTCCAAAAATCTTCTATTTCCACTCCACACTGGGTTTATTTCCCCAAAATCATTTTTTTCCCCATTACTGGCTTCATTTCCCCAAAATCGGTTTTTATCCACCAAAACTGAGTTCATTTTCCCGAAATCGTTTCCCCCCCTCCCCCCCCCCCCCCCCAAAAAAAAAAAACTGGCTGCATTTTCACACAAATGAGATTTTCCCCTCCAAACTGATTTCATTTTCCCCCAAATCCGGGTTTATTTCCCAATTACTGGGTTCATTTCCCCAAAATAATTTTTTCCCAAAGCACTCTTCATTTTCCCCAAAATCGATTTTTTTCCACCAAAACAGAGACCATTTACCTACAAGTTGGGTTTTCCCCCCAAACTGTGTTCATTTTCCCCCAAATTAGGGTTTTTTACAAAATTTTACAAAATTACTGGATTAATTTTCCCCAAAATCACTTCGCCCCCCCCCCCCCCCCCAAACTGGATGCATTTTCAAACAAATCAGGTTTTCCCCCCCAAACTGGGTTAATTTTCACCATAATCAGCTTCTTTCCTCCCAAACTCTGTTCATTTCCCTTCAAGTTGGTTTCCTCCGCCCAAAACTTTGTTCATTTTCCCCAAAATTCGAATTTTTTAACCCAATTACTGGGTTCATTTTCCCAAAATATTTTTTTTCCCCAAAACTGGGTTCATTTTCCTTAAAAACGGGTTTTTCTGCCAAAACTGGGTTCATTTTCTGCATAATCAGCATTTTTCCTCCGAAACTAGGTTCATTTTCCACAAAATCAATCAGCATTTTTCCTCCGAAACTAGGTTCATTTTCCACAAAATCCTTATTTCCCCCCAAAACTGGGTTTATTTTCACACAAATCAGGTTTTCCCCCTCAAAACAGTATTCATTTTCCCCAAAATCTTCTATTTCCACTCCACACTTGGTTCATTTTCCCCAAAAACAGATTTTTCCCCCAAAACTGGGTCCATTTTTCCCTAAATTCGGGTTTTTTTCCACCAAAACTCGGTTCATTTCCCTAGAAGTTGGGTTTTCCCCCCCCAAACTTTGTTCATTTTCCCCCAAAATTCGGGTTTTTTTTACCCAATTACTGGGTTCGTTTTCTCCAAAATAATTGTTTTCCCCAAAACTGGGTTCATTTTCTGCATAATCAGTTTTTCCCTCTGAAACTGGGTTCATTTTCCACAAAATTCGGGAAATGAACTGAGTTTTGGTGGAAAAAAAACTGACTTTGGGGAAAATGAACTCCCAGTTAGGGAGGAAAAAATCCGATTTTGGGGCAAATTACCCCAATTATGGGGGAAAAAAAAATAATTTTCGGGAAATGAACCCAGTAATTGGAAAACCCGGATTCTGGGGAAAATGAACACAGTTTGGGAGGAAAGAAGCTGATTATGGGGAAAATGAAACCAGTTTTGGGGGAAAAAAAACATTTTTGGTGAAAATGAACCCAGTTTTGAAGGAAAAAAAAAGATTTTGGGGAAATAAAGCCAGTAACTGGTTCAAAAATCCATATGTTGGGGAAAATGAACACAATTTGGTGGGGAAAACCTGATATGTAGGGAAATAAACACATTTTTGGTGGAAAAAAACATATCTTGAGGAAAATAAACCCAGTTTTTTTGGGGGAAAAAATTATTTTGGGGAAAATGAACCCAGTTTGGGAGGAGAGAAGCTGATTATGGGGGAAATGAACCCAGTTTGGGGGGGAAAAAATATTTTTGGTGAAAATGAACCCAGTTTTGAAGGAAAAAAAAAAGATTTTGGGGAAATAAAGCAGTAACTGGTTCAAAAATCCATATGTTGGGGAAAATGAACACAATTTGGTGGGGAAAACCTGATATGTAGGGAAATAAACACATTTTTGGTGGAAAAAACATATCTTGAGGAAAATGAACCCAGTTTTTTTGGGGAAAAAATTATTTTGGGGGAAAATGAACCCAGTTTGGGAGGAGAGAAGCTGATTATGGGGGAAATGAACCCAGTTTGGGGGGGAAAAAAATATTTTTGGTGAAAATGAACCCAGTTTGAAGGAAAAAAAAAGATTTTGGGGAAATAAAGCCAGTAACTGGTTCAAAAATCCATATGTTGGGGAAAATGAACACAATTTGGTGGGGAAAACCCAATATGTAGGGAAATAAACCCATTTTTGGTGGAAAAAACATATTTTGAGGAAAATGAACACAGTTTTTTTTTGGGAAAAAATTATTTTGGGGAAAATGAACCCAGTTTGGGAGGAGAGAAGCTGATTATGGGGAAAATGAACCCAGTTTGGGGGGGGGGGAAATATTTTGTGGAAATAAAGCCAGTAATTGGGTAAAAACCCCGGATTTTGGAGAAAAAATGAACCCAGTCTGGTGGGGAGAAAACCCAATTTGTAGGGAAATAAAACCCAGTTTTGTGGAAAAAAATATATTTTGGGGAAAATGAACCCAGTTTTGGGGGAAAATCCTGATTTTGGGGAAAATGAACCAAGTGCGGAGTGGAAATAGAAGATTTTGAGGAAAATGAAATCAGTTTGGAGGGGACAACCTGATTTGTGTGAAAATGTACCCAGTTTTGGGGGTTAATAGGATTTTCTGGAAAATGAACCTAGTTTTGGAGGGAAAAAAATGCTGATTATGCGGAAAATGAACCCAGTTTTGGGGGAAAAATCCATTTTTAAGGAAAATGAACCCAGTTTTGGGGGAAAAAAACGATTTTGGGGAAATGAACCCGGTAATGGGAAAAAAACCTGATTTTGGGAAATGAACACTGTTTGGAGGGGAAAACTTGATTTGTGTGAAAATGCACCCAGTGTTTTGAAGAAAAAAAGGATTTTGGGGAAAATGAACCCAGTTTGGGAGGATAGAAGCTGATTATGGGGAAAATGAACCCAGTTTGGGGGGGAAAAAATATTTTGTGGAAATAAAGCCAGTAATTGGGTAAAACCCCCGGATTTTGGAGAAAAATGAACCCAGTCTGGTGGGGAAAACCCAATTTGTAGGGAAATAAACCCAGTTTTGTGGAAAAAATATATTTTGGGGAAAATGAACGCAGTAATGGGGAAAAATCCTGATTTTGGGGAAAATGAACCAAGTGCGGAGTGGAAATAGAATATTTTGAGGAAAATGAAATCAGTTTGGAGGGGACAACCTGATTTGTGTGAAAATGTACCCAGTTTTGGGGGGGGGGGAAAGGATTTTGTGGAAATGAACCTAGTTTTGGAGGAAAAAATCTGATTATGCGGAAAATGAACCCCTTTTGGGGGAAAAATGATTTGGGGGAAATGAACGCAGTAATTGGGTAAAAAACTCTAATTTGGGGGAAAATGGAACCAGTTAGGTAGGGAAAACCAAATTTGTAGGGAAGTGAACCCATTTTTGGTGGAAAAAAAACATATTTTTGGGGAAAATGGACCGAGTTTTGGGGGGAAAAATTATTTTGGGGAAAATGAACCCAGTAATGGGGAAAAAAGTGATTTGGGGAAAATGAACCCAGTGTGGAATGGAAATAGAAGATTTTGGGGAAAATGAAATCAGATAGGAGGGGAAAACTGATTTTTGTGAAAATGAACTGAGTTTTGGGGGGAAATAAGGATTTTATGTAAAATGAACCTATTTTCGGAGGAAAAAAGCTGATTATGTGGAAAATGAACCCAGTTTTGCGGAAAAACCTGTTTTCAAGGAAAATGAACCCAGTTTTGGGGAAAAAAATGATTTTTGGGAAAATGAACCCAGTGATCGGGTAAAAAACCCGGATTTTGGGGAAAATGAACACAGTTTGTTGGGGAAAACCTAATATGTAGGGGAAATAAACCCAGTTTTGGTGGAAAAAACATATTTTGGGGAAAATGAACCCAGTTTTGGGGGTAAAAAAATGATTTTTGGAAAAATTAACCCACTTTGTGAGAAAACCCCCTGATTTGGAGAAAATGAACCCAGTAATGGGGAAAAACCCCTGATTTTGGGGAAAATGAACCAAGTGCGGAGTGGAAATAGAAGGTTTTGAGGAAAATGAAATCAGTTTGGACGGGACAACCTGATTTGTGTGAAAATGTACCCAGTTTTGGGGTTAATAGGGATTTTGCGGAAAATGAACCTAGTTTCGGAGGGAAAAATTCTGATTATACGGAAAATGAACACAGTTTTGGGGAAAAAAAAACGTTTTTAAGGAAAATGAACCCAGTTTTTTGGGGGAAAAAAAATATTTTGGGGAAAATGAACGCAGTAATTGGGTAAAAAAAACCCGAATTTTGGGGAAAATCAGCAGAGTTGGGGGGGGGGGGGGGAAGACTTGTAGAGAAATGAACCGACTTTTGCTGTAAAAAAAACGACTTTGGGGAAAATCAACCCAGTTTGGGAGGAAAAAATCCGATTTTGGGGAAAATGAACACTGGAGGGAAAAAAACCTGGTTTTGGGAGAAATGAACACTGGAGCGGGAAAACTAGATTTGTGTGAAAATGCACCCAGTGTTTGTGGAAAAAAAGGATTTTGGGGGAAAATGAACCCAGTTTAGGAAGAAAGAAGCTGATTATGGGGAAAATTAACCCAGTTTGGAGGGGATAACCCGTTTTTGATTAAAATGAACCCAGTTTTGAGGGAAAAAAAAATTTTTTGG
>JAUMJJ010000891.1:0-28219 GCA_033556795.1 Tapera naevia | reverse complement strand
CCCAATGCCCCCCCGTGTCCCCCCCAAATGCCCCCCCCCAATGCCCCCCGTGTCTCCCCAGTCACCCAAATGCCCCCCCAATGCCCCCATCTGCCCCCTATACCCCCCAGTCCCCAAATGCCCCCAATGCCCCCCCGTGTCCCCCCTATACCCCCCAGTCCCCCCAAATGCCCCAATGCCCCCCGTGTCCCCCCTATACCCCCCCAGTCCCCCCTAAATGCCCCCCCCGTGTCCCCCCCCCCCAGGCTCCCCGGGTCCCCCCTGCCCGCGCCCCGGGTGCCCACGGGGGGTCACCTCGGGGTCCCTCCTGAGGCTCGGGGTGGCCCTGGTGACCAAGGGGACCGAGTGACCTGCGAGGCCTCCAGCGCCGCCCTAGGGTGACCGTGAGCGCCTCCACCGCCTGCTGCTGCGCTGTGGGTGGCACTGGGAGGCACTGGGAGCGACTGGAGGGGACTGGGAGGCACTGGGAGGGACTGGAAGGGGATTGGGAGGGGATTGGGGGGGACTGGGAGGAGACTGGGAGGGACTGGGGGTCACTGGGAGGCCCTGGGGGTTACTGGGTTGGGTCTGGGGGGGGTCTCTGGGAGGGCGCTGTTGGTCATTGGTGGTTACTGGTTCTTAATGGGGGTTACTGGGAGGAACTGGTGGTTACTGGGAGGGCACTGGGGGTTACTGGGCTGGGTCTTGGGGGGTCTCTGGGAGGGCGCTGTTGGTCGTTGGTAGTTACTGGTTCTTACTGGGGTTACTGGGAGGGCCCTGGCGGTTACTGGGAGGGCACTGGGGGTTACTGGGCTGGGTCTGGGTGGGGTCTCTGGGAAGGCGCTGTTGGTCATTGGTGGTTACTGGTTCTTACTGGGGGTTACTGGTTCTTAATGGGGTTACTGGAGGGCCCTGGGGGTTACTGGGAGGGCACTGGGACTTACTGGATGTTACTGGGAGGGCACTGGGGTTACTGGGTTGGGTCTTGGGGGGTCTCTGGAGGGCGCTGTTGGTCATTGGTGGTTACTGGTTCTTACTGGGGGTTACTGGGAGGCCCTGGCGGTTACTGGGAGGGCCCTGGGGGTTACTGGGAGGGCACTGGGGGTTACTGGGTTGGGTCTGGGGGGGGTCTCTGGGAGGGCGCTGTTGGTCATTGGTGGTTACTGGTTCTTAATGGGGGTTACTGGAGGAACTGGTGGTTACTGGGAGGGCACTGGGGTTACTGGGCTGGGTCTTGGGGGGGTCTCTGGGAGGGCGCTGTTGGTCGTTGGTAGTTACTGGTTCTTACTGGGGGTTACTGGTTCTTAATGGGGGTTACTGGGAGGAACTGGTGGTACTGGAGGGCACTGGGGGTTACTGGGCTGTGTCTGGGGGGTCTCTGGGAGGGCGCTGTTGGTCGTTGGTGGTTACTGGTTCTTAATGGGGGTTACTGGGAGGAACTGGTGGTTACTGGGAGGGCACTGGGGTTACTGGCTGTGTCTGGGGGGTCTCTGGGAGGGCGCTGTTGGTCGTTGGTAGTTACTGGTTCTTACTGGGGGTTACTGGTTCTTAATGGGGTTACTGGGAGGAACTGGTGGTTACTGGGAGGGCACTGGGGGTTACTGGCTGGGTCTTGGGGGGTCTCTGGGAGGGCGCTGTTGGTCGTTGGTAGTTACTGGTTCTTACTGGGGTTACTGGTTCTTAATGGGGGTTACTGGGAGGAACTGGTGGTTACTGGGAGGGCACTGGGGGTTACTGGCTGGGTCTGGGGGGTCTCTGGGAGGGCGCTGTTGGTCATTGGTGGTTACTGGTTCTTAATGGGGGTTACTGGGAGGGCCCTGGGGGTTACTGGGGGTTACTGGAAGGGCCCTGGGGTTACTGGGAGGGCACTGGAGTTCCTGGATGTTACTGGGAGGCCCTGGGCGTTACCGGGCTGGGTCTAGGGGGTCTCTGGGAGGGCGCTGTTGGTCGTTGGTGCTTACTGGCCCTTACTAGGGGTTACTGGATGTTACTGGGAGGACCCTGGGGGTTACTGGGAGTTACTGGATGTTACTGGGAGGACCCTGGGGGTTACTGGGAGGGCACTGGGAGTTCCTGGATGTTACTGGGAGGGCCCTGGCGTTACTGGGCTGGGTCTGGGGGGTCTCTGGGAGGCGCTGTTGGTCATTGGTGGTTACTGGTTCTTACTGGGGGTTACTGGGAGGGCCCTGGGCGTTACTGGGGGTTACTGGAAGGGCCCTGGGTGTTGCTGGGAGGGCACTGGAGTTACTGGATGTTACTGGGAGGACCCTGGGGGTTACTGGGTTGGCACTGGGAGTTACTGGATGTTACTGGGAGGACCCTGGGGGTTACTGGGAGGGCACTGGGGGTTCCTGGATGTTACTGGGAGGACCCTAGGGGTTACTGGAGGGCACTGGGAGTTCCTGGATGTTACTGGGAGGGCCCTGGGCGTTACTGGGCTGGGTCTGGGGGTTCTCTGGGAGGGCGCTGTTGGTCATTGGTGGTTACTGGTTCTTAATGGGGGTTACTGGGAGGGCCCTGGGCGTTACTGAGGGTTACTGGAAGGGCCCTGGGTGTTGCTGGGAGGGCACTGGGAGTTACTGGATGTTACTGGAGGACCCTGGGGGTTACTGGGTTGGCACTGGGAGTTACTGGATGTTACTGGGAGGACCCTGGGGGTTACTGGGAGGGCACTGGGAGTTCCTGGATGTTACTGGGAGGGCCCTGGGGGTTACTGGGAGGGCACTGGGAGTTCCTGGATGTTACTGGGAGGGCCCTGGGGGTTACTGGGAGGGCACTGGGAGTTACTGGATGTTACTGGGAGGGCCCTGGGGGTTACTGGATGTTACTGGGAGGACCCTGGGGGTTACTGGGAGTTACTGGATGTTACTGGAGGACCCTGGGGGTTACTGGAGGGCACTGGAGTTACTGGATGTTACTGGGAGGGCCCTGGGGGTTACTGGATGTTACTGGGAGGACCCTGGGGGTTACTGGGAGTTCCTGGATGTTACTGGGAGGACCCTGGGGGCTACTGGAGTTCCTGGATGTTACTGGGAGGGCCCTGGGCGTTACTGGGCTGGGTCTGGGGGTTCTCTGGGAGGGCGCTGTTGGTCGTTGTCCTTACTGGTCCTTACTGGTCCTTACTGGTGGCAGTCCCGCCGCAGCTGGAGGCGCCGGCGCAGGTGGAGGTGAGGGAGCACGGGGGGGTCCTCCTGCCCCTCACTGTCCTCGCCCACCCCCCCCCGGAGAGCTGCACCTGGAGCCTGGGCGGCCGCCCCCTCCTGCCCGGTGGGTACTGGGAGCTACTGGGAAGCACTGGGAGGGGATCGGCGGGCGCTGGGAGATACTGGGAGGGGACTCTGGTGTTGCTGGGAGGGACTGGGAAGGGGCTGGGAGGGCACTGGGAAGCAATGGGAGGCGCTGGGAGGGGGCTCTGGTGTTGCTGGGAGGCGCTGGGAGGCGCTGGGAGGCACTGGAGGCACTGGGAGGGGGCTCTGGTGTTGCTGGGAGGCGCTGGAGGGACTGGGAAGCACTGGAGGTGCTGGGAAGGGGCTGTGAGGGCACTGGGAGGGACTGGGAGGGACTGGGAAGGGGCTGTGAGGGCACTGGGAGGTGCTGGAGGGACTGGGATGGCGCTGGGAGGTGCTGGAGGGGGCTATGAGGGACTGGGAGGTGCTGGGAGGGACTGGGAGGCGCTGGGAAGGGGCTGTGAGGGCACTGGGAAGCACTGGGAGGTCCTGGGAGGGGGCTATGAGGGGACTGGGAGGTGCTGGGAGGGACTGGGATGGCGCTGGGAGTGCTGGGAGGGGGCTATGAGGGAACTGGGAGGTGCTGGGAGGCACTGGGAGGTGCTGGGAGGGGACTGGAAGCACTGGGAGGTGCTGGGAAGGGCTGTGAGGGCACTGGGAGGGACTGGGAGGTGCTGGGAAGGGGCTGTGAGGGCACTGGGAGGGACTGGGAGGGACTGGGATGGCGCTGGGAGGTGCTGGGAGGGGGCTATGAGGAACTGGGAGGGACTGGGAAGCACTGGGAGGGGGCTATGAGGGCACTGGGAGGCGCTGGGAGGGGCTGGGAGGTGCTGGGAGGAGGCTATGAGGGAACTGGGAGGTGCTGGGAGGGGGCTATGAGGGGACTGGGAGGTGCTGGGAGGGACTGGGATGGCGCTGGGAGGGGGCTGTGAGGGCACTGGGAGGAACTGGAGGTGCTGAGAGAGGGCTGTGAGGGAACTGGGAAGGGACTGGGGTGCACTGGGAGGGGATAGGCAGGCGCTGGGAGATACTGGGAGGCGCTGGGAGGGGCCTCTAGTGTTGCTGGGAGGGCACTGGGAGGTGCTGGGAGGGGGCTATGAGGGCACTGGGAGGTGCTGGGAGAGGGTTGTGGGGGCACTGGGAGGAGATTGGGAGGTGATGGAGGGACTGGAGGAACCGGGAGGCTCTGGGAGGCACTGGGAGGGGTCTATGGGGTTACTGGGAGGCACTGGGATTGGACTGGGGGGCACTGGGAGGCACTGGAGGGGTCTATGGGGTTACTGGGAGACACTGGGATTGGACTGGGAAGCACTGGGAGGGGTCTACGGGGTTACTGGGAGGCACCGGGATTGGACTGGGGGGCACTGGGAGGCACTGGAGGGGTCTATGGGGTTACTGGGAGGCACCAGGATTGGACTGGGGGGCACTGGGAGGCACTGGGAGGGGTCTATGGGGTTACTGGGAGGCACTGGGATTGGACTGGGGGGCACTGGGAGGCACTGGGAGGGGTCTATGGGTTACTGGGAGGCACTGGGATTGGACTGGGGGCACTGGGAGGCACTGGGAGGGGTCTACGGTGTTACTGGGAGGCACTGGGATTGGACTGGGGGGCACTGGGAGGCACTGGGAGGGTCTATGGGTTACTGGGAGGCACCAGGATGGACTGGGGGGCACTGGGAGGCACTGGGAGGGGTCTATGGGGTTACTGGGAGGCACTGGATTGGACTGGGGGGCACTGGGAGGGGTCTATGGGGTTACTGGGAGGCACTGGGATTGGACTGGGGGGCACTGGGAGGCACTGGGAGGGATCTATGGGGTTACTGGGAGGCACTGGGATTGGACTGGGGGGCACTGGGAGGCACTGGGAGGGGTCTATGGGGTTACTGGGAGGCACCGGGATTGGACTGGGGGGCACTGGGAGGCACTGGGAGGGATCTATGGGGTTACTGGGAGGCACTGGGATTGGACTGGGGGGCACTGGGAGGCACTGGGAGGGGTCTATGGGGTTACTGGGAGGCACTGGGCCCCCCCCGACCTTTATCCTTGACCTTCTGACCTTTGACCCCATCCTTTGACCTTTGACCCCGGCCCCCGACCTTTTGACCTTTGACCTGACCTCAACCCCTTCCCTTGACCCGAGTCCTGGCCCCGCCCCCTGACCTTGACCTTTTGACCTTTGCCCTGACCCCAACCCCTTCCCTTGACCCCAACTCCCGCCCCTGATCTTGACCTTTGACCTTTCACCTGACCTTGACCTCTTCCGATGACCTTTACCCTTGACCTTTTGACCCGACCGTGACCTTTAACCCTTTCTCCTTGACCTTTGATTCGACCTTGACCCTGGCCCCGCCCCTGACCTTGACCCTTTGACCTTTGCCCTGACCTCGACCCCTTCCGATGACCTTTACCCTTGACCTTTTGACCTTTGGGTCGACCTTAACCCCTTCCTTTATCCCCTTCCCTTGACCCCAAGCCCTGGCCCCGCCCCCTGACCTTGACCCTTTGACCTTTGACCTGTCCTTGACCTCTTTACAATGACCTTTACCCTTGACCTTTTGACCCAACCGTGACCTTTAACCCTTTCCCCTTGACCTTTGATTCGACCTTGACCCTGACCCCTGGCCCCGCCCCCTGACCTTGACCCTTTGACCTGTCCTTGACCTCTTTACGATGACCTTTACCCTTGACCTTTTGACCTGACCGTGACCTTTAACCCTTTCCCCTGACCCCGCCCCTGACCCCCCCGTGACCGGTTGACCTTTTGACCTTTGACCCCGGGCCCTCCCCAGAGGGCTCCCCCCGGCACCGCCTCGGCCCCGGCTTCGCCCTCAGCATCGCCAACGTCACCCGGGGCGACGGCGGCACCTACAGCGCCCGGTGCCGCAACGCCGAGGGGGACAACGGCACCCACACCCGCCTGAGCGTCCTCTGTGCGCCCCGCGGCGACCCCCGCGGCACCCATAGACCCCCCATAGCCCCCCGCGGCACCCACAGACCCCCCATAGCCCCCCGCGGCACCCACAGACCCCCCATGGCACCCATAGACCCCCCATGGCACCCATAGACCCCCATGGCACCTATAGACGCCCATAGCGCCCATAGACCCCCCATAGCGCCTATAGACCCCCATAGCACCCATAGACCCCCCATAGCCCCCCGCAGCACCCACAGACCCCCCATAGCACCTATAGACCCCCCGCGGCACCCATAGACCCCCCATAGCCCCCCGCGGCACCCACAGACCCCCCATGGCACCCATAGACCCCCATGGCACCTATAGACGCCCATAGCGCCCATAGACCCCCCATAGCGCCTATAGACCCCCATAGCACCCATAGACCCCCCATAGCCCCCCGCAGCACCCACAGACCCCCCATAGCACCTATAGACCCCCCGCGGCACCCATAGACCCCCCATAGCCCCCCGCGGCACCCACAGACCCCCCATGGCACCCATAGACCCCCATAGCACCCATAGACCCCCCGCGGCACCCACAGACCCCCCATGGCACCCATAGACCCCCATAGCCCCCATAGACCCCCCGCGGCACCCACAGACCCCCCATAGCCCCCCGCGGCACCCACACACCCCTCATGGCACCCATAGACCCCCCGCGGCACCTATAGACCCCCATAGCACCTATAGACCCCCCATAGCACCCATAGACCCCCCACGGCACCCATAGACCCCCATAGCACCTATAGACCCCCATAGCACCCATAGACCCCCCGCGGCACCCATAGACCCCCCATAGCCCCCCGCAGCACCCACAGACCCCCCATAGCACCTATAGACCCCCATAGCACCCATAGATCCCCCATGGCACCCATAGACCCCCCATAGCACCCATAGACCCCCCACGGCACCCATAGACCCCCATAGCACCCATAGACCCCCCATAGCACCTATAGACCCCCCGCGGCACCCATAGACCCCCCATAGACCCCCATAGCACCTATAGACCCCCCATAGCACCTATAGACCCCCATAGCACCCATAGATCCCCCATGGCACCCATAGACCCCCCATAGCACCCATAGACCCCCCACGGCACCCATAGACCCCCATAGCACCCATAGACCCCCCACGGCACCCACAGACCCCCCGCGGCACCCATAGACCCCCACGGCACCCACAGCCCCCCCATAGCCCCCCCCCCAGCACCCCCAGCTCCCCCCAGCCCCCATAGCCCCCCCATAGCCCCCCCATAGCACCCATAGCCCCGCCCAGCACCCATAACCCCCATAGCCCCCCCCTGCACCCACAGCCCCCCACAGCCCCCCATAGCCCCCTCATAGCACTCATAGCCCCCCAATAGCCCCCGTAGCCCCCACAGCCCCCCCCAGCACCCATAGCCCCCCAATAGCCCCCATAGACCCCCATAGCCCCCTCATAGCCCCCACAGACCCCTCATAGCACCCATAGCCCCCCTCAGCACCCATAGCCCCCCCACAGCACCCCCAGTCCCCCATAGCCCCCATAGCCCCCCCCCGCACCCATAGCCCCCCCAGCACCCACAGCCCCCCTCAGCACCCATAGCCCCCCCCAGCACCCATAGCCCCCCATAGCCCCCCAATAGCCCCCCACAGCCCCCCCACAGCACCCATAGTCCCCTCATAGCACCCATAGCCCCCCCACCCCCAAAGCCCCCCACAGCCCCCCAATAGCCCCCTCATAGCACCCATAGCCCCCCATAGCCCCCATAGTCCCCCCCCAGCCCCCCCAGCACCCATAGCCCCCCATAGCCCCCCAATAGCCCCCATAGACCCCATAGCCCCCCCAGCACCCATAGCCCCCCAATAGCCCCCATAGACCCCCATAGCCCCCTCATAGCACCCATAGCCCCCCCTGCACCCACAGCCTCCCCCCAGCACCCACAGCCCCCCCCAGCACCCACAGCCCCCCCCAGCCCCCATAGCCCCCTCATAGCACCCATAGCCCCCCCCAGCACCCATAACCCCCCCATAGCCCCCACAGCCCCCCATAGCCCCCCAATAGCCCCCAAAGCCCCCCCCAGCCCCCCCAGCACCCATAGCCCCCCCCAGCACCCATAGCCCCCCCAGCACCCATAGCCCCCCATAGCCCCCCAATAGCCCCCATAGCCCCCTCATAGCACAAATAGCCCCCCCAGCACCCATAGCCCCCCCATAGACCCCTCATAGCACCCATAGTCCCCCCAGCACCCATAACCCCCCACAGCCCCCCCCAGCACCCATAGCCCCCCAATAGCCCCCATAGCCCCCCACAGCCCCCCCCAGCACCCATAGCCCCCCATAGCCCCCCAATAGCCCCCATAGCCCCCCCCACAGCCCCCCCAGCACCCATAGCCCCCCCCAGCACCCATAGCCCCCCATAGCCCCCCAATAGCCCCCATAGCCCCCCACAGCCCCCCCAGCACCCATAGCCCCCCAATAGCCCCCATAGCCCACCCATAGCCCCCCCCAGCCCCCCCAGCACCCATAGCCCCCCCATAGACCCCTCATAGCACTCATAGCCCCCCCAGCACCCATAACCCCCCCACAGCCCCCTATAGCCCCCCAATAGCCCCCATAGCCCCCCCCACAGCCCCCCCAGCACCCATAGCCCCCCACAGCCCCCCCAGCACCCATAGCCCCCCAATAGCCCCCATAGCCCCCCATAGCCCCCCAATAGCCCCCGTAGCCCCCCCCACAGCCCCCCCAGCACCCATAGCCCCCCCACAGCCCCCCCCAGCACCCATAGCCCCCCATAGCCCCCCAATAGCCCCCATAGCCCCCCATAGCCCCCCCAGCACCCATAGCCCCCCCCCCCCAGCACCCATAGCCCCCCCCAGCCCCCCCAGCACCCATAGCCCCCCAATAGCCCCCATAGCCCACCCATAGCCCCCCCCAGCCCCCCCAGCACCCATAGGCCCCCCATAGACCCCTCATAGCACTCATAGCCCCCCCAGCACCCATAGCCCCCCCCCCAGCACCCATAGCCCCCCATAGCCCCCCAATAGCCCCCATAGCCCCCCCCAGCACCCATAGCCCCCCATAGCCCCCCAATAGCCCCCATAGCCCCCCCCAGCACCCATAGCCCCCCATAGCCCCCCAATAGCCCCCATAGCCCCCCATAGCCCCCCCAGCACCCATAGCCCCCCCCCCAGCACCCATAGCCCCCCCTGACCGCGCCCCCGCCCCCAGACCCCCCGGCCATCGTGAGGGCGCCCGACCCGGTGCTGGTGAACGAGGGGGGCGCCGCGGAGCTGCTGTGCGAGGCCGAGGGGAACCCCCTGCCCCCAGACTGCCTGCGCTGGGAGCGACTGGTGCGAACTGGGGGGCACTGGGGGGAACTGGGAGGGACTGGGAGGGGATTGGAAGGGACTGGGAGGGGATTGGGAGGGACTGGGAGGGGATTGAGAGGGACTGGGAGGGGATTGGGGGGGACCGGGAAGGACTGGGAGGGGATTGGGAGGGACTGGGAGAGCACTGGGAGGGATTGGGAGGGACTGGGAGGGACTGGGAGGGGATTGGGAGGGACTGGGAGGGGATTGGGAGAGGATTCAGGGGAATTGGGAGGGACTGGGAGGGGATTGGGAGGGACTGGGAGGGGATTGGGGGGGACTGGGAGGGGATTGGAAGGAACTGGGAGGGGATTGTGGGGGACTGGGAGGGACTGGGAGGGGATTGGGAGGGACTGGGAGGGACTGGGAGGGACTGGGAGGGGATTGGGAGGGACTGGGAGGGGATTAGGAGGGGATTGGGAGGGACTGGGAGGGGACTGGGAGGGACTGGGAGGGACTGGGAGGGACTGGGAGGGGATTGGGAGGGACTGGGAGGGGATTAGGAGGGGATTGGAAGGGACTGGGAGGGGATTGGGAGGGGATTGGGGGGGACTGGGAGGGGATTGGGGAGGGACTGGGAGGGGATTGGGGGGGACTGGGAGGGGATTGGGAGGGACTGGGAGGGACTGGGAGCCACTGGGAGGGGATTGGGGGTAACTGGTAGGGACTGGGAGGCAGTGGGAGGGGATTGGGTCGGCACTGGGGGGGTTCCTCGGGGGCACTGGGTGTTACTGGTCGGCACTGGGGGGTTCCTGGGGGGGTTCCTGGTTGGCACTGGGGGGGTTCCTCGGGGGCACTGGGACGGTTCCTGGGGGGCACTGGGCGTTACTGGTCGGCACTGGGGGGGTTCCTGGTCGGCACTGGGGGGTTCCTGGGGGGCACTGGGCGTTACTGGGGGTCACTGGGTGTTACTGGTCGGCACTGGGGGGGTTCCTGGTCAGCACTGGGGGGGTTCCTGGGGGGTTCCTGGGGGTCACTGGGCGTTACTGGTCGGCACTGGGGGGGTTACTGGTCGGCACTGGGGGGGTTCCTGGGGGTTCCTGGGGGGCACTGGGCGTTCCTGGGGGCACTGGGCGTTACTGGGGGTCACTGGGTGTTACTGGTTGGCACTGGGGGGGGTTCCTGGGGGGCACTGGGCGTTCCTGGGGGCACTGGGCGTTCCTGGGGGGCACTGGGCGTTCCTGGGACTCACTGGGCGTTACTGGGGGCACTGGGCGTTCCTGGGGGGCACTGGGCGTTACTGGGCGTTACTGGTTGGCACTGGGGGGTTCCTGGGGGGCACTGGGCGTTACTGGTCGGCACTGGTCGGCACTGGGGGCGTTCCTGGTCGGTACTGGGGGGTTCCTGGGGGGCACTGGGCGTTCCTGGGGGGTACTGGGTGTTACTGGGGGGCACTGGGGGGGTTCCTGGGGGGCACTGGGCGTTACTGGGCGTTACTGGTCGGCACTGGGATGGTTCCTGGGGGGTTCCTGGGACTCACTGGGCGTTACTGGTCGGCACTGGGATGGTTCCTGGGGGGTTCCTGGGGGGCACTGGGCGTTACTGGGCGTTACTTGGCGTTACTGGTCGGCACTGGGGGGGTTCCTGGGGGGTTCCTGGGGGGCACTGGGCGTTACTGGTCGGCACTGGGGGGGTTCCTGGTTGGCACTGGGGGGGTTCCTGGGGGTTCCTGGGGGGCACTGGGCGTTACTGGTCAGCACTGGGGGGTTCCTGGGGGGCACTGGGTGTTCCTGGGGGTCACTGGGCGTTACTGGTTGGCACTGGGATGGTTCCTGGGGGGTTCCTGGTCGGCACTGGGCGTTACTGGGGGCACTGGGTGTTACTGGGGGGCACTGGGCGTTACTGGTCGGCACTGGGGGGGTTCCTGGTCGGCACTGGGGGGTTCCTGGGGGGCACTGGGCGTTCCTGGGGGGCACTGGGCGTTACTGGTTGGCACTGGGGGGGTTCCTGGGGCGTTCCTGGGGGGCACTGGGCGTTACTGGTCAGCACTGGGGGGTTCCTGGGGGGCACTGGGCGTTCCTGGGGGGCACTGGGCGTTCCTGGGACTCACTGGGCGTTACTGGGGGCACTGGGCGTTCCTGGGGGGCACTGGGCGTTACTGGGCGTTACTGGTTGGCACTGGGGGGTTCCTGGGGGGCACTGGGCGTTACTGGTCGGCACTGGTCGGCACTGGGGGCGTTCCTGGTCGGTACTGGGGGGTTCCTGGGGGGCACTGGGCGTTCCTGGGGGGTACTGGGTGTTACTGGGGGGCACTGGGGGGGTTCCTGGGGGGCACTGGGCGTTACTGGGCGTTACTGGTCGGCACTGGGATGGTTCCTGGGGGGTTCCTGGGACTCACTGGGCGTTACTGGTCGGCACTGGGATGGTTCCTGGGGGGTTCCTGGGGGGCACTGGGTGTTACTGGGCGTTACTTGGCGTTACTGGTCGGCACTGGGGGGGTTCCTGGGGGGTTCCTGGGGGGCACTGGGCGTTACTGGTCGGCACTGGGGGGGTTCCTGGTTGGCACTGGGGGGGTTCCTGGGGGTTTCCTGGGGGGCACTGGGCGTTACTGGTCAGCACTGGGGGGTTCCTGGGGGGCACTGGGTGTTCCTGGGGGTCACTGGGCGTTACTGGTTGGCACTGGGATGGTTCCTGGTCGGCACTGGGGGGTTCCTGGGGGGCACTGGGCGTTACTGGTCGGCACTGGGGGGGTTCCTGGTCGGCACTGGGGGGGTTCCTGGGGGGTTCCTGGGGGACACTGGGCGTTCCTGGGGGGCACTGGGTGTTACTGGGCGTTACTGGTCGGCACTGGGGGGGTTCCTGGGGGGGTTCCTGGGGGGCACTGGGCGTTCCTGGGGGGCACTGGGCGTTACTGGGGGCACTGGGTGGTTCCTGGGGGGCACTGGGCGTTACTGGGCGTTACTGGTCGGCACTGGGATGGTTCCTGGGGGTTTCCTGGGACTCACTGGGCGTTACTGGTCGGCACTGGGATGGTTCCTGGGGGGTTCCTGGGACTCACTGGGCGTTACTGGTCGGCACTGGGATGGTTCCTGGGGGGTTCCTGGGGGGCACTGGGTGTTACTGGGCGTTACTTGGCGTTACTGGTCGGCACTGGGGGGGTTCCTGGGGGGTTCCTGGGGGGCACTGGGCGTTCCTGGGGGGCACTGGGCGTTACTGGTCGGCACTGGGGGGGTTCCTGGTTGGCACTGGGGGGGTTCCTGGGGGTTCCTGGGGGGCACTGGGCGTTACTGGTCAGCACTGGGGGGTTCCTGGGGGGCACTGGGTGTTCCTGGGGGTCACTGGGCGTTACTGGTTGGCACTGGGATGGTTCCTGGTCGGCACTGGGGGGTTCCTGGGGGGCACTGGGCGTTACTGGTCGGCACTGGGGGGGTTCCTGGTCAGCACTGGGGGGTTCCTGGGGGGCACTGGGTGTTCCTGGGGGACACTGGGCGTTCCTGGGGGGCACTGGGTGTTACTGGGCGTTACTGGTCGGCACTGGGGGGGTTCCTGGGGGGGTTCCTGGGGGGCACTGGGCGTTCCTGGGGGGCACTGGGCGTTACTGGGGGCACTGGGTGGTTCCTGGGGGGCACTGGGTGTTCCTGGGGGGCACTGGGCATTCCTGGGACTCACTGGGCGTTACTGGGGGCACTGGGGGGTTCCTGGGGGACACTGGGTGTTACTGGTTGGCACTGGGGGGGGTTCCTGGGAGGCACTGGGCGTTACTGGTCGGCACTGGGTGTTACTGGTTGGCACTGGGGGGGTTCCTGGTCGGCACTGGGGGGTTCCTGGGGGGCACTGGGCGTTACTTGGCGTTACTGGTCGGCACTGGGGGGGTTCCTGGGGGGTTCCTGGGGGGCACTGGGCGTTACTGGTTGGCACTGGGGGGGTTCCTGGTCGGCACTGGGGGGTTCCTGGGGGTCACTGGGCGTTACTGGTTGGCACTGGGGGGGGTTCCTGGGCGTTACTGGTCGGTTCCTGGGGGGCACTGGGCGTTACTGGGGGGCACTGGGGGGGTTCCTGGGGGTCACTGGGCGTTACTGGTCGGCACTGGGGGGGTTCCTGGGGGGTTCCTGGGGGGCACTGGGCGTTCCTGGGGGGCACTGGGTGTTACTGGGCGTTACTGGTCGGTACTGGGGGGTTCCTGGGGGGCACTGGGCGTTACTGGGCGTTACTGGTTGGCACTGGGGGGGGTTCCTGGGGGGCACTGGGCGTTCCTGGGACTCACTGGGCGTTACTGGGGGCACTGGTGCTTCCCAGGCGGAGGCGGCCGAGGCCCCGGGGGGGCTCCCCCCGCCCCCATCGCCGGTGCCCGCGGGGGGGCCCCCCCTGGGGCGGTTGCGGTTCCGGGGGGTTCGCAGGGAGCTGGGGGGGCCCTACGAGTGCCGCGTCGACACCGGGGTGGCCCCCCCGGCACGGGCCGTGGTGCGGCTGGTGGTGAGATGTGAGCGGGGGGGGGGGGACCCCGAAACTGGGGGGGGGACCCCGAAACTGGGGGGGGGACCCTGAGACTGGGGGGGGAAACCCTGAGACTGGGTAGGGAACCCCGACATAGGGGGGGGAACCCGAGACTGGGGGGGGGACCCCGAAACTGGGAGGGGGACCCCGAGATGGGGGGGGGACCCCGAAACTGGGGGGGGGAACCCCGAGATGGGGGGGGGACACCCCGAAACTGGGGGGGGACCCTGAGACTGGGGGGGGAACCCCGAGATGGGGGGGGGACACCCCGAAACTGGGGGGGGACCCTGAGACTGGGGGGGGGACCCCGAGATAGGGGGGGGGACCCCGAAACTGGGGGGGGGACCCCGAGACTGGGGGGGGGACCCCGAAACTGGGGGGGGGACCCTGAGACTGAGGGGGGACCCCGACATAGGGGGGGGAACCCGAGACTGGGGGGGGGGAACCCGAAACTGGGAGGGGGACCCCGAGATGGGGGGGGGACACCCCGAAACTGGGGGGGGAAACCCTGAGACTGGGGGGGGGACCCCGAGATAGGGGGGGGGAACCCAAGATAGGGGGGGGAACCCCGAAACTGGGGGGGGAAACCCCGAGACTGGGGGGGGGACCCCGAGATAGGGGGGGGGAACCCAAGATAGGGGGGGGAACCCCGAAACTGGGGGGGGGAACCCTGAGACTGGGGGGGGACCCCGAGACTGGGGGGGGACCCCGAAACTGGGGGGGGAAACCCTGAGACTGGGTAGGGAACCCCGACATAGGGGGGGGAACCCGAGATGGGGGGGGAACCCGAAACTGGGGGGGGGACCCCGAAACTGGGAGGGGGACCCCGAGATGGGGGGGGGACCCCGAAACTGGGGGGGGGAACCCCGAGATGGGGGGGGACACCCCGAAACTGGGGGGGGACACCCTGAGATGGGGGGGGGACCCCGAGATAGGGGGGGGAAACCCTGAGATAGGGGGGGGGAACCCCGAAACTGGGGGGGGGACCCGAGACTGGGGGGGGAAACCCTGAGACTGGGTAGGGAACCCCGAGATAGGGGGGGGAACCCCGAAACTGGGGGGGGACCCCGAAACTGGGGGGGGACCCCGAAATGGGGGGGACCCCGAAACTGGGGGGGGAACCCAAGATGGGGGGGGGACCCCGAAACTGGGGGGGGAAACCCTGAGACTGGGTAGGGAACCCCGACATAGGGGGGGGAACCCGAGACTGGGGGGGACCCCGAAACTGGGGGGGGACCCCGAGATAGGGGGGGGAACCCCGAAACTGGGGGGGGACCCCGAGATGGGGGGGGACCCCGAAACTGGGGGGGGGACCCCGAAATGGGGGGGACACCCTGAGATAGGGGGGGACCCCGAAACTGGGGGGGGGGACCCCGAGAAGGGGGGGATCCCGAGATAGGGGGGGGAACCCCGAAACTGGGGGGGGACCCCAAGACTGGGGGGGGGGACACCCCGAAACTGGGGGGGGGGAACCCCGAGATGAGGGGGGACCCCGAGATAGGGGGGGAACCCGAAATGGGGGGGACCCCGAGATAGGGGGGGGAACCCCGAAACTGGGGGGGGAAACCCTGAGACTGGGTAGGGAACCCCGAGATAGGGGGGGGAACCCGAGACTGGGGGGGGACCCCGAGATGGGGGGGAACCCCGAGACTGGGGGGGGGGAACCCCGAAACTGGGGGGGGACCCCGAAACTGGGGGGGGAAACCCTGAGACTGGGTAGGGAACCCCGAGATAGGGGGGGGAACCTGAGACTGGGGGGGGACCCCGAAACTGGGGGGGGGGGACCCTGAGACTGGGGGGGGGACCCCGAGATAGGGGGGGGGAACCCAAGATAGGGGGGGGAACCCCGAAACTGGGGGGGGGAACCCTGAGACTGGGGGGGGACCCCGAGACTGGGGGGGGACCCTGAAACTGGGGAGAGGGACCCCGAGATAGGGGGGGAACCCCGAAACTGGGGGGGGGACCCCGAAACTGGGGGGGACCCTGAGACTGAGGGGGGACCCCGAGATGGGGGGGGGAACCCCGAAATTGGGGGGGGAAACCCTGAGACTGGGGGGAGGGACCCCGAGATAGGGGGGGGAACCCGAGACTGGGGGGGACCCCAAAACTGGGGGGAGGGACCCCGAGATGAGGGGGGACCCCGAGACTGGGGGGGAATCCCGAAATGGGGGGGGACTCCGAAACTGGGGGGGGACCCCGAAATGGGGGGGGACCCTGAGACTCAGGGGGGGGAACCCCGAGATAGGGCGGGGAACCCCGAAACTGGGGGGGGAAACCCTGAGACTGGGTAGGGAACCCCGAGATAGGGGGGGGACCCCGAAACGGGGGGGGACCCCGAAACTGGGGGGGGAACCCCGAGATAGGGGGAGGAACCCCGAGATGGGGGGGGAACCCCGAGATGGGGGGGGAACCCTGAGACTGGGGGGAGGGACCCCAAGATAGGGGGGGGAACCCCGAGATAGGGGGGGGAACCCAAGATAGGGGGGGAACCCCGAAACTGGGTGGGGACCCCGAGATGGGGGGGGAACCCCGAGATGGGGGGGGAACCCGAAACTGGGGGGAGGGACCCCGAAATGGGGGGGGAACCCGAGATAGGGAGGGGACCCTGAAACTGGGGGGGAAACCCAAAACTGGGGGGGGACCCTGAAACTGGGGGGGAACCCCGAGATTGGGGGGGGACACCCTGAGACTGGGGGGGACCCCGAAACTGGGGGGGGACCCTGAGACTGAGGGGGGACCCCGAGATGGGGGGGACCCCGAGACTGGGGGGGGACCCCGAAACTGGGGGGAGGGACCCCGAGATAGGGGGGGAACCCCGAAACTGGGGGGGGGACCCCGAAACTGGGGGGGGGACCCTGAGACTGAGGGGGGACCCCGAGATGGGGGGGGGAACCCCGAAATTGGGGGGGGAAACCCTGAGACTGGGGGGAGGGACCCCGAGATAGGGGGGGGAACCCGAGACTGGGGGGGACCCCGAAACTGGGGGGGGACTCCGAGATAGGGGGGGAACCCCGAAACTGGGGGGAGGGACCCCGAGATAGGGGGGGAACCCCGAGATAGGGGGGGAACCCGAAACTGGGGGGGGGACCCCGAGATGAGGGGGGACCCCGAGATAGGGGGGGAACCCGAAACTGGGGGGGGACCCCGAAACTGGGGGGGGGACCCCGAAACTGGGGGGGGACCCTGAGACTGAGGGGGGACCCCGAGACTGGGGGGGAACCCCGAAATGGGGGGGGACTCCGAAACTGGGGGGGGACCCCGAAATGGGGGGGGACCCTGAGACTCAGGGGGGGGAACCCCGAGATAGGGCGGGGAACCCCGAAACTGGGGGGGAAACCCTGAGACTGGGTAGGGAACCCCGAAATGGGGGGGGACCCCGAAACTGGGGGGGGAACCCCGAGATAGGGGGAGGAACCCCGAGATGGGGGGGGAACCCAAAACTGGGGGGGGAACCCTGAGACTGGGGGGAGGGACCCCAAGATAGGGGGGGGAACCCCGAGATAGGGGGGGGAACCCAAGATAGGGGGGGAACCCTGAAACTGGGTGGGGACCCCGAGATGGGGGGGGAACCCCGAGATGGGGGGGGAACCCGAAACTGGGGGGGAAACCCAAAACTGGGGGGGGACCCTGAAACTGGGGGGGAACCCCGAGATTGGGGGGGGACACCCTGAGACTGGGGGGGACCCCGAAACTGGGGGGGGACCCTGAGACTGGGGGGGGACCTCGAGATAGGGGGGGGACCCCGAAACTGGGGGGGGGGACCCCGAAACTGGGGGGTGGACCCCGAGACTGGGGGGGGACCTCAAGATAGGGGGGGGACCCCAAAGCTGGGGGGGGACACCCCGAAACTGGGGGGTGGACCCCGAGACTGGGGGGGGAACCCCGAGATAGGGGGGGGGGGACACCCCGAGACTGGGGGGGGAACCCAATGGGGCAAAAATGGGGGGGCAATGGGGGGGCAATAGCGGGACAGTGGGGCACTATTGGGGGGGCACCCAACCCAATGGGGCACAATGGGGGGGGGGCACCCAAAGGGGGCAATGGGGGGCAATGGGGCACAATGGGGGCAAGCAGTGGGGGGCACCCAAGGGGGCACAATGGGGGCACAAGGGGGGGGCAGTGGGGGGCAATGGGGGTATGAGGGGCAATGGGGGGGGGGGGGGGGCAATGCGGGGGCAATAGGGACGCAACGGGGGGGCAATGGGTGGGCACCCAATGAGGGGAGGCACAACGGGGCACAAAGTGGGGGCACCCAATAGCGAGGGGTCCCCCACGTTCCCCCCCCCCCCAGATGCCCCCGAGCTGGAGGCGGCGCCAGAGCCGGTGTCGGTGTTGGTGGCCGACGCGGCCGACTCGGCGCAGCTGCGGTGCCGTGCCCAGGGCGTGCCCAGGGTGGAGCTGCGCTGGGAGCACCGGGGGCAACCCCTGCGGCCCCGCCATGGCAGGTACCCAGCTGGGCCAACCGGGGCCAACTGGGGTCAACCAAACCCAACCGGGGCCAACCAAACCCAACCAAACTCAACTGGGACCAACCAAACCCAACCGGGGTCAACCAAACCCAACTGGGGCCAAGTGGGGTCAACTGGGGCCAACCAAACCCAACTGGGGTCGATTGAAACCAACCAAACTCAACCGGGGTCAACCAAACCCAACTGGGGCCAACTGGGGTCAACCAAACCCAACTGGGGTCAACTGGGGCCAACCAAACCCAACTGGGGCCAACTGGGGTCAACTGGGGCCAACCAAACCCAACTGAGGTCAACCAAACCCAACCGGGACCAACCAAACTCAACCGGGGTCAACTGGGGTCAACCAAACCCAACCGGGGCCAACTGGGGTCAACCAAACCCAACCAAACTCAACTGGGACCAACCAAACCCAAACAGGGTCAACTAAACCCAACTGGGGCCAAGTGGGGTCAACTGGGGCCAACCAAACCCAACTGGGGCCAACCAAATCCAACCGGGGTCAACTGGGGTCAACTGGGGCCAACCAAACCCAACCAGGGTCAACCAAACCCAACTGGGTCCAGCTGGGGTCAACCAAACCCAACTGGGTTCAACTGGACCAAACGAAACCCAACCGAGGTCAACTGGGGTGAACCAAACCCAACTAAGGTCAACTGGACCAAACCAAACTCAACTGGGACCAACTAAACCCAACTGGGTCCAACTGGGGTCAACTGGGGCCAACCAAACCCAATTGGGTCCAACTGGGGTCAACCAAACCCAACTGGGGTCAACTGGACCCAACTAAATTCAACTGGGACCATCCAAACCCAATTGGAGCCAACTGGGGTCAACCAAACCCAACTGGGGTCAACCAAACCCAACTGGAGTCAACTGGACCCAACCAAACCCAACTGGGGTCGACTGGGTTCAACTGGACCAAATCAAACACAACTGGGCCCAACCAAACCCAACTGAGGCCAACAAGGGTCAACTGGACCCAACCAAACCCAATGGGGGTCAACCGAACCCAACTGGGAATAACCAAACCCAACTGGGTTCAACTGGACTCAACAAAACCCAACTGGGACCAACTGGGGTCAACTGGACCAAATCAAACCCAACTGGGGTCAACTGGACCCAACCGGGCCCAATCAATCCCAGTTCCATCCCAGTTCCACTCAGTCCCAGTTCCACCTCAGTCCCAGTTCCACCTCAGTCCCAGTTCCCACCCTCAGTCACCCATCCCAGTGCCTCCCAGTGCCCCCAACTGGTTCCCCCCACCCCCCCCCCCCACCAGGTTCCAGTTGCACCAGTGGCGCGAGGGCCCCTGGACCAGTGCCCTCCTCACCATCTCCAACCTCACCCTGGACCGGGGGCGCCTGCGCCACCAGTTCCTTAACTGGGACCAGTACAGGGGCCGCCGCCGCCACCAGTACCACAACTGGCACCAGTATGAGCACTGGGAGGACTGGGAGGAGACCCAGAACCGAAGCCTCGGCTCCTTCGTCTGCGTCGCCCAGAACCCCCTGGGCACCGTGCGGCGCCGCTTCCAGCTCCGGCTGGCTGGTACTGGGAGGGACTGGAGGGGACTGGGAGGGACTGGGAGGAGATTTGGAGCACTGGGAGGGACTGGGAGGAACTGAGAGGAACTGGGTGGCATTGGGAGGGGACTGGGAAGCACTGGGAGGGGACTGGGGGAGACTGGGGGGGACTGGGGGGGGATTGAGGTGGGACTGGGAGGCACTGGGAGGGACTTGGAGGGGACTGGGAGGGATATTGGGAGCACTGGGACAATACAGAGGGGAATCGGGAGGACCCTGGGAGGGGAATGGGAGGGGACTGGGAGCACTGGGAGGGGACTGGGATGAACTGGGAGAGACTGGGAGGGATATTGGGAGCACTGGGACAATACAGGGGGGCATTGGGAGGATCCTGGGAGGCACTGGGAGGGGACTGGGGCCACTGGGAGGGGACTGGGAGGGCACTGGGAGGACTGGAGGGGACTGGGAGCACTGGGAGGGGACTGGGATGAACTGGGAGGGACATTGGGAGCACTGGGACAATACAGGGGGGCATCGGGAGAATCCTGGGAGGCACTGGGTGGGCACTGGGAGCACTGGGAGGGGACTGGGATGAACTGGGAGGGACATTGGGAGCACTGGGACAATACAGGGGGGCATTGGGAGGATCCTGGGAGGCACTGGGAGGGGACTGGGAGGGGACTTGGAGCACTGGGAGGGGACTGGGATGAACTGGGAGAGACTGGGAGGGATATTGGGAGCACTGGGACAATACAGGGGGGCATTGGCAGGATCCTGGGAGGCACTGGGAGGGGACTGGGGCCACTGGGAGGGGACTGGGATGAACTGGGAGGGACATTGGGAGCACTGGGACAATACAGGAGGGCATCGGGAAGATCCTGGGAGGCACTGGGAGGGGACTGGGGCCACTGGGAGGGGACTGGGAGGGCACTGGGAGGGGACTTGGAGCACTGGGAGGGGACTGGGAGGGATATTGGGAGCACTGGGACAATACAGGGGGGCTTCGGGAGGATCCTGGGAGGGCACTGGGGTCACTGGGAGGGCACTGGGAGGCACTGGGGGTCTCGGTGCCCCTGCTCCCCACCTCCCCCCTCCCCCTCCAGACCGCCCGGACCCCCCCCAGGACGTGCGGGTGTCGGGGGTCACCCCCACCTCCCTGAGCCTCACCTGGACCCCCGGCTTCGATGGGGGGCTGCCCCAGAGCTTCCTGGTCAGGTGAGGAGACCCCCCCTGGGACCCCCAAAGTGCCCTCAAAACCTCGAGGGGACCCCAAAAACCTCAGGGAGACCCCAAAATCCCTCGTTTCCTCCCCAAAAAAATCATGAGGAACCCTCAAAACCTCAAGGAGACCCCAAAGAACCTCAGGGAGACCCCAAAATCCCACATTTCCTCCCAAAAAAATCGTGAGGAACCCTCAAAACCTCAAGGAGACCCCAAAATAATGTCAGGGGACCCCAAAATCCCTCGTTTCCTCCCAAAAAAAATCATGAGGAACCCTCAAAACCTCAAGGAGACCCCAAAGAACCTCAGGGAGACCCCAAAACCCTACATTTCCTCCCCAAAAAACTCGTGAGGAACCCTCAAAACCTCAAGGAGACCCCAAAATAACATCAGGGAGACCCCAAAATCCCTTGGTTCCTCCCCAAAAAGTCCATGAGGAACGTTTGAAACCTCAAGGAGACCCCAAAAAACCTCAAAAAGACCCCAAAATCTTCAAAAAGACCCCAAAATCTTCAAGGAGACCCCAAAATACCTTAAGGAGACCCCAAAATAACATCAGGGAGACCCCAAAATCCCTTGGTTCCTCCCCAAAAAGTCCATGAGGAACGTTTGAAACCTCAAGGAGACCCCAAAAAACCTCAAAAAGACCCCAAAATCTTCAAAAAGACCCCAAAATCTTCAAGGAGACCCCAAAATATCTTAAGGAGACCCCAAAATAACATCAGGGAGACCCCAAAATCCCTTGGTTCCTCCCCAAAAAGTCCATGAGGAACGTTTGAAACCTCAAGGAGACCCCAAAAAACCTCAAAAAGACCCCAAAATCTTCAAAAAGACCCCAAAATCTTCAAGGAGACCCCAAAATACCTTAAGGAGACCCCAAAATAACATCAGGGAGACCCCAAAATCCCTTGGTTCCTCCCCAAAAAGTCCATGAGGAACGTTTGAAACCTCAAGGAGACCCCAAAAAACCTCAAAAAGACCCCAAAATCTTCAAAAAGACCCCAAAATCTTCAAGGAGACCCCAAAATACCTTAAGGAGACCCCAAAATAACATCAGGGAGACCCCAAAATCCCTTGGTTCCTCCCCAAAAAGTCCATGAGGAACCTCTGAAACCTCAAGGAGACCCCAAAAAACCTCAAAAAGACCCCAAAATCCCCAAGGAGACCCCAAAATCCCTCATTTCCTCCACAAAAGCCTTGTGAGGAACCCTCAAAACCTCAAGGAGACCCCAAAGAACCTCAGGGAGACCCCAAAATCTCTTGATTCCTCCCCAAAAGGTCCATGAGGAACCTCTGAAACGTCAAGGAGACCTCAAAATCCGATGTTTCCTCCCCAAAAAAAACCTTAAGGAACCTCCAATACCGCAAGGAGACCCCAAAATCCTTTATTTCCTCCCCCAAAACCCATGAGGAACCTTAAAAACCTCAAGGAGACCCCAAAGAACCTCAGGGAGACCCCAAAATCCCTTGGTTCCTCCCCAAAAAGTCCATGAGGAACCTTCGAATCTTCAAGGAGACCCCAAAATCCCCAAGGAGACCCCAAAATCCCTTGGTTCCTACCCCAAAAACGCAAGAGGAACCTTAAAAACCTCAGGAGACCCCAAAATCCCTTAAAAGACCCCAAAATCCTCAAAGAGACCCCAAAATCCCTCAAAAGACCCCAAAATCCTTACGGAGACCCCAAAATCCTCAAAAAGACCTCAAAATCCTCAAAGAGACCCCAAAATCCTCAAGGAGACCCAAAAATCCTCAAAAAGACCTCAAAATCCTCAAAGAGACCCCAAAATCCTCAAGGAGACCCCAAAATCCTCAAAGAGAACCCAAAATCTTTCAAAAAGACCCCAAAATCCTCACGGAGACCCCAAAATCCTCAAAGAGACCCCAAAATCCTCAAGGAGACCCCAAAATCCTCAAAGAGAACCCAAAATCTTTCAAAAAGACCCCAAAATCCTCAAGGAGACCCCAAAATCCTCACAGAGACCCCAAATTCCCTCAAAAAGACCCCAAAACCTCAAGGAGACCCCAAAATCCCTCAAAGAGACCCCAAAATCCCTCAAAAGTCCCCAAAATCCTCAAGTAGACCCCAAAATCCCTCAACGAGACCCCAAAATCCTCAAAGAGACCCCAAAATCCCTCAAAAAAACCCCAAATCCTCAAGGAGACCTCAAAATCCCTCAAAAGACCCCAAAATCCTCACGGAGACCCCAAAATCCTCAAAAAGACCCCAAAATCCTCAAAGAGACCCCAAAATCTCTCAAAAGACCCCAAAATCCTCAAAGAAACCCAAAAATCCCTCAAAGAGACCCCAAAATCCCTCAAAAGACCCCAAAACCTCAAGGAGACCCCAAAATCCCTCAAAGAGACCCCAAAATCCCTCAAAAGACCCCAAAAAGACCCCAAAATCCCTCAAAAAGACCCCAAAATCCTCAAGGAGACCCCAAAATCCCTCAAAATCCTCAAAGAAACCCAAAAATCCCTCAAAGAGACCCCAAAATCCCTCAAAAGACCCCAAAATCCTCAGAGACCCCAAAATCCCTCAAAAAGACCCCAAATTCCCTCAAAATCCTTAAAGAAACCCAAAAATCCCTCAAAGAGACCCCAAAATCCTCAAAAAGACCCCAAAATCCCTCAAAATCCTCAAAGAAATCAAAAAATCCCTCAAAGAGACCCCCAAATCCCTCAAAAGACCCCAAAATCCTCAGAGACCCCAAAATCCTCAAAGAGACCCCAAAATCCCTCAAAAGACCTCAAAATCCTCAAAGAAACTCAAAAATCCCTCAAAGAGACCCCAAAATCCTAAAAAAAGACCCCCAAATCCTCAAAGAGACCCCAAAATCCCTCAAAAAGACCCCAAAACCTCAAGGAGACCCCAAAATCCCTCAAAAGACCCCAAAATCCTCAAAAAGACCCCCAAATCCTCAAAGAGACCCCAAAATCCCTCAAAAGATCCCAAAATCCTCAATAAGACCCCAAAATCCCTCAAAGAGAAGCCAAAATCCCTCAAAATCCTCACAGAAACCCAAAAATCCCTCAAAGAGACCCCAAAATCCCTCAAAAGACCCCAAAATCCTCAGAGACCCCAAAATCCTCAGAGACCCCAAAATCCCTCAAAAAGACCCAAAAATCCTCAAAGAGACCCCAAAATCCCTCAAAAAGACCCCAAAACCTCAAGGAGAGTCCAAAATCCCTCAAAGAGACCCCCAAATCCCTCAAAATCCCTCAAAATCCTTAAAGAAACCCAAAAATCCCTCAAAGAGACCCCCAAATCCCTCAAAAGACCCCAAAATCCTCAGAGACCCCAAAATCCTCAAAGAGACCCCAAAATCCCTCAAAAAGACCCCAAAATCCCTCAAAAGACCTCAAAATCCTCAAAGAAACCCAAAAATCCCTCAAAGAGACCACAAAATCCTAAAAAAGACCCCCAAATCCTCAAAGAGACCCCAAAATCCCTCAAAGAAACCCCAAAACCTCAAAAAGACCCCAAAATCCTCAGAGTCCCGAAAATCCCTCAAAAAGACCCGAAAATCCTCAAAAAGACCCCAAAATCCTGAAAGAGACCCCAAAATCCTCAAGGAGACCCCAAAATCCCTCAAAATCCTCAAAGAATCCCAAAAATCCCTCAAAGAGACCCCAAAATTCCTCAAAAGACCCCAAAATACTCAGAGACCCCAAAATCCCTCAAAGAGACCCAAAAATCCCTCAAAAGCCCCCAAAATCCTCAAAGAGACCCCAAAATCCCTCAAAATCCTCAAAGAAACCCAAAAATCCCTCAAAGAGACCCCAAAATCCCTCAAAAGACCCCAAAATCCTCAAGGAGACCCCGAAATCCCTCAAAATCCTCAAAGAAACCCAAAAATCCCCCAAAGAGACCCCAAAATCCCTCAAAAGACCCCAAAATCCTCAGAGACCCCAAAATCCCTCAAAGAGACCCCAAAATCCCTCAAAAAGACCCCAAAATCCTGAAAGAGACCCCAAAATCCTCAAGGAGACCCCAAAATCCCTCAAAATCCTCAAAGAAACCCAAAAATCCCCCAAAGAGACCCCAAAATCCCTCAAAAGACCCCAAAATCCTCAGAGACCCCAAAATCCCTCAAAGAGACCCCAAATTCCCTCAATAGATCCCAAAATCCTCAAAGAGACCCCAAAATCCCTCAAAATCCTCAAATAAACCAAAAAATCCCTCAAAGAGACCCCAAAAATTCCTCATTAGACCCCCAAATCCTCAGAGACCCCAAAATCCCTCAAAAGCCCCCAAAATCCTCAAAAAGACCCCAAAACCTCAAGGAGACTCCAAAATCCCTCAAAGAGACCCCAAAATCCCTCAAAAGCACCCAAAATCCTCAAAAAGACCCCAAAATCCTCAAAAGACGCCAAAATCCTCAAGGAGACCTCAAAATCCCTCAAAATCCTCAAAGAAACCCTAAAATCCCTCAAAGAGACCCCAAAATCCCTCAAAAGACCCCAAAATCCTCAGAGACCCCAAAATCCTCAAAGAGACCCCAAAATCCCTCAAAAGACCTCAAAATCCTCAAAGAAACCCCAAAATCCCTCAAAGAGACCCCAAAATCCCTCAAAATCCCTCAAAATCCTTAAAGAAACCCAAAAATCCCTCAAAGAGACCCCAAAATCCCTCAAAAGACCCCAAAACCTCAAGGAGACCCCAAAATCCCTCAAAGAGACCCCAAAATCCCTCAAAAGACCCCAAAAAGACCCCAAAATCCCTCAAAAAGACCCCAAAATCCTCAAGGAGACCCCAAAATCCCTCAAAATCCTCAAAGAAACCCAAAAATCCCTCAAAGAGACCCCAAAATCCCTCAAAAGACCCCAAAATCCTCAGAGACCCCAAAATCCTCAAAGAGACCCCAAAATCCCTCAAAAAGACCCCAAAATCCTCAAAGGACCCCAAAATCCTCAAGGAGACCCCAAAATCCTCAAAGAGACCCCAAAATCCCTCAAAAATCCTCAAAGAAACCCAAAAATCCCTCAAAGAGACCCCAAAATACCTCAAAAGACCCCAAAATCCTCAGAGACCCCAAAATCCCTCAAAAAGACCCCAAAATCCTCAAAAAGACCCCAAAATCCTCAAAGAGACCCCAAAATCCTCAAAAAGACCCCAAAATCCTGAAAGAGACCCCAAAATCCTCAAGGAGACCCCCAAATCCCTCAAAATCCTCAAAGAAACCCCAAAATCCTCAAAGAGACCCCAAAATCCCTCAAAAGACCCCAAAATCCTCAAAGAGACCCCAAAATCCCTCAAAAGACCCCAAAATCCTCAGAGACCCCAAAATCCCTCAAAAAGACCCCAAAATCCTCAAAAAGACCCCAAAATCCTGAAAGAGACCCCAAAATCCCTCAAAAGCCCCCAAAATCCTCAAAAAGACCCCAAAATCCTCAAAAGGACCCCAAAATCTCTCGGTTCCCCCCCAAAACACCCAATTCCCACCCCTCCCCCGTCACGTGACGCCTCCATTTCCGGTTCTCCGACCCCTCACTTCCGGTTTCCCACTTCCGGTTCCCCCCCCCCGCAGCACGCGCGGGCCTGGGGCCCCTCCCCCCCTCGTGGCCCCCGGCCCCGCCCTCACCCTCGGGGGGCTCCTTCCGGCCACGCCCTATGACGTCACCGTGCGGGGGCGCAACGCGCGCGGCGACGGCGCCGCTTCCGGGATCCGCGCCGTTACTTCCGGTAAGAGGCGGAAGTGGGGCGGAAGGAATGTCGGGGGTGGGGGGGGGAATCACCGGAGGTGACGTCACTCGCCTGGGATTCCCCCTCCCTTTTCCCCCCCTCCCCCCCCCCAGAGCTTCCGGAGGCTCCGGTTCCACAGGGGGAGGGGCCGGACCCGCCCCCCCCAGGTGAGAGCACTGGGAGGGACTGGGAGGGGATTGGGGAGGGACTGGGAGGGATTGGGAGGGACTGGGAGGGACTGGGAGGGGATTGGGGAGGGATTCGGAGGGGATTGGGAGGGACTGGGAGGGACTGGGAGGGGATTGGGAGGGACTGGGAGGGATTGGGAGGGGACTGGGAGGGACTGGGAGGGACTGGGAGGGGATTGGGGAGGGATTGGGAGGGATTGGGAGGGGACTGGGAAGGACTGGGAGGGGATTGGGGAGGGACTGGGAGGGATTGGGAGGGGACTGGGAGGGACTGGGAGGGGATTGGGGAGGGACTGGGAGGGATTGGGAGGGGACTGGGAGGAACTGGGAGGGGATTGGGGAGGGATTGGGAGGGGACTGGGAGGGACTGGGAGGGGATTGGGAGAGACTGGGAGGGGACTGGGAGAGGATTTGGAGGGACTGGGAGGGGACTGGGAGGGACTGGGAGGGGAGTGGGAGAGGATTGGGAGGACTGAGAGGGGGCTGGGAGGGGAGTGGGAGAGACTGGGAGGCACTGGGAGGGGATTGGGAGAGACTGGGAGGGACCGGGAGGGGATTGGGAGGGACTGGGAGCGGATTGGGAGGGACTGGGAGCGGATTGGGAGGGACTGGGAGACAATGGGAGGGGACTGGGAGGGACTGGGAGGGACTGGGAGGGACTGGGAGGGACTGGGAGGGACAGTGGGAGGGCCTGGGAGGGGATTTGGAGGGACTGGGAGGGGAGTGGGAGGGGACTGGGAGGGGAGTGGGAGGGGACTGGGAGGGATGTGGAGGGGATTGGGAGGACTGAGAGGGGGCTGGGAGGGGAGTGGGAGAGACTGGGAGGCACTGGGAGGGGATTGGGAGGGACTGGGAGCGGATTGGGAGGGACTGGGAGCGGATTGGGAGGGACTGGGAGACAATGGGAGGGGACTGGGAGGGGATTGGGAGGGATTGGGAGGATTTGGGAGGGACTGGGAGGGGATTTGGAGGGACTGGGAGGGATTGGGAGGGACTGGGAGGGGATTGGGGAGGGATTGGGAGGGATTGGGAGGGGACTGGAAGGGACTGGGAGGGGATTGGGGAGGGATTGGGAGGGGACTGGGAGGGACTGGGAGGGGATTGGGGAGGGACTGGGAGGGATTGGGAGGGGACTGGGAGGAACTGGGAGGGGATTGGGGAGGGATTGGGAGGGGACTGGGAGGGACTGGG
>JAUMJJ010000890.1:0-29196 GCA_033556795.1 Tapera naevia | reverse complement strand
CACCCCTAGAGCTATTCCCTATTATTATAGCTACAAAAATCCTACTACTGTCCTCTGGTTTTTCTATGAGTTCGCGCCTCATATCCTCGATTCCGCTACGACCAGCTCATACACCTCCTATGAAAAAATTTCTTACCACTAACACTAGCCCTATGCTTATGACACACCAGCATACCAATCTGTTATGCAGGATTACCCCCATACTCAAGACATGCCCAAGGAAATGTGCCTGAACAAAAGGATCACTATGATAAAGTGAATATAGAGGTACACTAACCCTCTCATTTCCTATCTGAACACCTTAGAAAAGTAGGACTCGAACCTACACAAAAGAGATCAAAGCTCTTCATACTTCCTCTATATTATTTCCTAGTAGAGTCAGCTAACAAAGCTATCGGGCCCATACCCCGAAAATGATGGTTTAACTCCCTCCCCTACTAATGAGCCCATATGCAAAACTAATCTTCACACTAAGTCTTATACTAGGCACAGCCATTACAATCTCAAGCAACCACTGAATTATGGCCTGAACAGGCCTAGAAATCAATACCCTAGCAATTATCCCATTAATCGCCAAATCCATCACCCACGCGCAATTGAAGCTACAATTAAGTACTTCCTAGTCCAAGCTACTGCATCAGCACTAATCCTATTTACAAGCATTATCAATGCCTACTCAAACGGCCAGTGAGACCTCACTCAACTAAACCACCCAACAGCCTGCATTCTACTTACAACTGCAATCGCAATAAAACTTGGACTAGTACCATTTCACTTTTGATTTCCAGAAGTCATCCAAGGATCATCTATAACCACAGCACTTTTATTATCTACAATCATAAAACTGCCACCACTCACTATTTTATTTATAGTATCCCCATCCCTCCACCCAACACTACTAACCTTCATAGCCATTGCCTCTGCAGCCTTAGGGGGCTGAATAGGCCTAAACCAAACACAAACCCGAAAAATCCTAGCTTTCTCATCTATTTCCCACCTAGGCTGAATAACCATTATTCTAATCTACAGCCCTAAACTCACCATAATCAACTTCTATGTATATTCCTTACTAACCATCCCTATTTTCCTTATCCTTAATACAACTAAGTCCATAAAACTATCCACAATAATAATTTCTTGAACAAAAGCCCCAATCCTGATAGCTACCATAATATTAACCATACTATCCCTTGCAGGACTTCCCCCATTAACAGGATTCCTACCAAAATGATTTATCATCCATAATCTTACAAAACAAGAAATAACAACAACAGCAACAATCATCGCCCTCCTCTCCTTATTAAGCTTATTCTTCTATCTGCGCCTCACATATTACTCAACAATCACACTCCCACCAAACTCTGCCAATCATATAAAACAATGACACACCAATAAGACATCTAATATCCTAATTGCTATCACCACCTCCCTATCCCTCACACTCCTACCTCTATCCCCAATAATTTTAACCATTAACTAGAAACTTAGGATAAACTACAAACCGAAGGCCTTCAAAGCCTTAAACAAGAGCTAAAACCTCTTAGTTTCTGATAAGACCCGCAGGATATTAACCTACACCTTCTGAATGCAACTCAGATACTCTAATTAAGTTAGGGCCTTATACTAGACAGGCGGGCTTCGATCCACAACATCCTAGTTTAACAGCTAGACGCCTAAACCAACAGGCCTCTGTCTACACCCTAAGACTCCGGCACGTCTACAACGTACATCGATGAGCTTGCAATCCAACATGAACTTCACTACAGAGCCGATAAGAAGAGGAATTGAACCTCTGTAAAAAGGTCTACAGCCTAACGCCTCAACACTCAGCCATCTTACCTGTGACCACCACTACCCGATGATTATTCTCAACCAACCACAAAGATATCGGCACCCTATACCTAATCTTCGGTGCCTGAGCAGGTATAATCGGAACCGCCCTAAGCCTGCTTATCCGTGCAGAACTAGGACAGCCCGGAACCTTACTAGGTGACGATCAAATTTACAATGTAATTGTCACCGCACATGCCTTTGTAATAATCTTCTTTATAGTTATGCCAATTATAATCGGAGGCTTTGGAAACTGACTAGTACCCCTCATAATTGGCGCACCCGACATAGCATTCCCCCGCATAAAACAATATAAGCTTTTGACTCCTACCACCATCCTTCCTACTTTTACTTGCCTCATCCACAGTAGAAGCAGGAGCAGGAACAGGATGAACAGTATACCCCCCCTTAGCCGGAAACCTTGCCCACGCTGGTGCATCCGTAGATCTGGCCATCTTCTCCCTACACTTAGCAGGAGTGTCATCAATTCTAGGAGCTATCAATTTCATCACAACCGCCATCAACATAAAACCTCCAGCCCTCTCACAATACCAAACCCCATTATTCGTATGATCTGTACTCATTACTGCCGTTCTCCTACTCCTATCACTTCCCGTACTTGCTGCTGGAATCACAATACTATTAACAGATCGAAACCTAAACACTACATTCTTCGACCCCGCTGGCGGAGGAGACCCAGTTCTATACCAACACCTGTTTTGATTCTTTGGACACCCAGAAGTCTACATCCTGATCCTACCCGGCTTCGGAATTATCTCACACGTAGTAGCATACTATGCAGGCAAAAAAGAACCCTTCGGCTACATAGGAATAGTTTGGGCCATATTATCAATCGGATTCCTAGGTTTTATTGTATGAGCGCATCACATATTTACAGTAGGAATAGATGTAGATACCCGAGCATACTTTACATCAGCCACTATAATCATCGCAATCCCAACCGGTATTAAAGTATTCAGCTGACTAGCTACACTGCACGGCGGCACCATCAAATGAGACCCCCCCATGCTATGAGCCATAGGCTTCATTTTCTTATTCACCATTGGAGGCCTAACTGGAATCATCCTAGCAAACTCATCCCTAGACATTGCTCTACACGACACTTACTACGTAGTTGCCCATTTCCACTATGTATTATCAATAGGAGCAGTATTTGCTATCCTAGCAGGTTTCACCCACTGATTTCCATTATTCACCGGATATACCCTCCACCCTACATGAGCTAAAGCACACTTCGGAGTAATATTCACTGGCGTTAACCTAACATTCTTCCCACAACACTTCCTAGGCCTAGCAGGCATGCCACGCCGTTACTCCCGACTATCCAGACGCATATACCCTATGAAACACCATGTCATCTATTGGCTCTCTCATCTCATTAACAGCTGTAATTATGCTAATATTTATCATCTGAGAAGCCTTCGCATCAAAACGAAAAGTAATCCAACAGAACTCCCTACCACTAATATTGAATGAATCCACGGCTGCCCTCCACCACACCATACTTTGAAGAACCAGCCTTTGTCCAAGTACAAGAAAGGAAGGAATCGAACCCTCATATGCTGGTTTCAAGCCAACCGCATCAAACCACTCATGCTTCTTTCTTATGAGATATTAGTAAAACTATTACATAGCCTCGTCAAGACTAAATTGTAGATGAAACCTCTACATATCTCAAATGGCTAACCCATCTCAATTCGGATTTCAAGACGCCCTCCTCCCCAATCATAGAAGAACTTGTCGAATTCCACGACCATGCCCTAATAGTAGCCCTAGCAATCTGCACTCTCGTCCTCTACTTATTAACACTTATACTATTAGAAAAACTTTCCTCAAACACTGTAGATGCACAAGAAATTGAACTCATCTGGACAATCCTACCAGCAATCGTCCTTATCCTACTAGCCCTACCATCTTTACAAATTTTATATATAATAGACGAAGTGGAATGAACCAGACTTAACCCTAAAAGCCATTGGCCACCAATGATATTGATCCTACGAATACACAGACTTTAAAGACCTAACATTCGACTCATACATAATCCCCACAACAGACCTTTTACCAGGACACTTCCGACTACTAGAAGTAGACCATCGAGTTGTAATTCCAACAGAATCCCACGTGCGTGTCATCATCACCGCAGGGGATGTCCTACACTCCTGAGCAGTTCCCACCCTAGGAGTTAAAACAGACGCAATCCCAGGACGACTAAACCAAACATCATTTATCACTACCCGGCCCGGAATCTTCTACGGCCCAATGCTCCGAAATTTGTGGCGCAAACCACAGCTACATACCCATCGTAGTAGAATCCACTCCACTCACCCACTTCGAAAACTGATCCTCACTCCTTTCATCCTAATCATTAAGAAGCTATGCAAACAGCACTAGCCTTTTAAGCTAGAGACAGAGGAACACATACCCCTCCTTAATGACATGCCACAACTAAATCCAAACCCATGATTATCCATTATATTATTAACATGACTTACTTTCACACTAACTATTCAACCAAAACTTTTATCCTTCACCCAAACTAACCCCCCAATCAACAAACCAACCATACTTAATAAAACCACCTCATGAGCCTGACCATGACTTTAAGCTTCTTCGACCAATTTATAAGCCCATCCCTCCTAGGAATCCCACTAATCCTTATCTCAATATTATTCCCTGTGCTACTTATCCCAGCCCAAGGTAACCGATGAATTACAAACCGACTCTCTACCCTCCAATCCTGAGTTATCCACTTAATCACAAAACAACTAATAATTCCCCCTAGACAAAAAAGGACACAAATGAGCCCTAATTTTAACCTCCCTTATACTATTACTACTTACAATTACCTACTAGGCCTACTCCCATATACATTCACCCCCACCACCCAACTATCAATAAACATAGCCCTCGCCCTTCCTTTATGACTAGCTACCCTACTCACAGGCCTACGAAACCAACCCTCAATCTCCTTAGGCCACCTTCTCCAGAAGGAACACCCACCCCCCTAATCCCCGCCCTAATTATAATCGAAACCATCAGTCTCCTTATTCGCCCCCCTAGCCTTAGGAGTCCGACTCACAGCAAACCTCACCGCCGGCCATTTACTCATTCAACTCATCTCAACAGCAGCTGTAGTCCTTCTCCCCATTCTTCCAGCAGTATCTATACTGACTACTACCATCCTACTCCTCCTAACAATCCTAGAAATTGCAGTAGCCATAATTCAAGCTTACGTCTTTGTCCTCCTACTAACCTTATACTTACAAGGAAAACATCTAATGGCCCACCAAGCACACTCATATCACATAGTAGACCCTAGCCCATGGCCCATCTCCGGAGCAGCAGCTGCTCTACTAACAACATCAGGCCTTGTCATATGATTTCACCAAAACTCCATACAACTTCTCAGCCTAGGATTATTCTCCATAATTCTTGTTATAATCCAATGATGACGAGATATTATTCGTGAGAGTACCTTCCAAGGACATCACACTCTCCGGTCCAAAAAGGACTACGATACGGAATAATCCTATTCATTACATCCGAAGCATTCTTCTTTCTTGGATTCTTCTGAGCCTTTTTCCACTCTAGCTTAGTACCAACGCCAGAACTAGGCGGCCAATGACCCCCAGCAGGAATCAAACCACTAAACCCCATAGAAGTGCCCTTACTAAATACAGCCATTCTACTGGCTTCAGGAGTAACCGTAACATGAGCACACCATAGCATTACAGAAGGCAACCGAAAACAAGCAATCCATGCATTAACCCTAACAATCCTCCTAGGGTTCTACTTCACAGCCCTCCAAGGAATAGAATATTATGAAGCACCATTCTCAATCGCCGACGGAGTTTACGGTTCAACCTTTTTTGTCGCCACCGGATTTCACGGCCTCCACGTACTCATCGGATCATCTTTCCTCACTATCTGCCTACTACGACTAATCATATTCCACTTTACACCAAATCACCACTTCGGATTTGAAGCCGCTGCCTGATACTGACACTTCGTAGACGTCATCTGATTATTCCTCTACATAACAATCTACTGATGAGGATCCTGCTCTTCTAGTATAATTATTATAATTGACTTCCAATCTATAGAATCTGGTTCAACCCCAGAGAAGAGCAATTAACATAATCACATTTATATTCACCCTCTCCCTAACCCTAAGCATTATTTTAACCACACTAAACTTCTGAATTACTCAAATTAATCCAGATTCAGAAAAATTATCCCCATACGAATGTGGTTTTGACCCTCTTGGCTCCGCACGTCTCCCCTTCTCTATCCGATTCTTTCTAGTAGCAATTCTATTCCTACTATTCGACCTAGAAATCGCACTACTACTACCCCTACCATGAGCCACCCAGCTCCAATCCCCTATCACTACCATAACCTGAACATCCACTATTATCCTATTACTCACCCTAGGACTTATTTATGAATGAACACAAGGTGGCCTAGAATGAGCAGAATAAACAAAAAAAGAAAGTTAGTCTAAACACGACAGTTGATTTCGGCTCAACAGATCATAGCTAAGCCCTATGACTTTCTTAATGTCACTCATACACTTAAGTTTCTACTCTACCTTCACCCTGAGCAGCCTAGGACTCGCTTTCCACCGCACTCACCTAATCTCAGCCCTACTATGCCTAGAAAGCATGATACTCTCCATATACGTGGCCCTAACTGTCTGACCAGTCGAAAACCAAACACCCTCTCACACTCTAATGCCAATCCTAATATTAGCATTTTCGGCTTGCGAAGCAGGTACAGGCCTGGCAATATTAGTAGCATCCACACGAACTCATGGCTCAGATCACCTCCATAACCTAAATCTCCTACAATGCTAAAAATTATCCTACCAACAATTATACTTCTCCCAACAGCCCTACTCTCCACCCAAAAAGCCCTATGAACTAACATCACCCTACACAGCCTAATAATCGCCACCATCAGCCTACACTGACTATCCCCCACATATTTCCCACACAAAACTCTAACCCAATGAACAGGTATTGACCAAATCTCATCCCCCCTCCTTACCCTATCATGCTGATTGCTTCCCCTAATAATTATAGCAAGCCAAAACCATCTACACCACGAACCCTTAACACGCAAACGAATCTTTGCAGCCACCCTAATCATAATTCAACCATTTATTATTCTAGCCTTCTCAACCACAGAACTTATAATATTTTATATTACATTTGAAGCAACCCTCATTCCAACCCTAATCCTCATTACCCGATGGGGCAACCAACCCGAACGCCTAAGTGCTGGCATCTACCTCCTATTTTATACCCTAATTAGCTCCCTCCCACTATTAGTAACAATCCTACACCTTCACACACAAACAGGGACTCTTCACTTAACAATACTAAACTTAACCAACCTCTCACTCCCAAAATCATGAACCACTATCCTCTCAGGAATTGCACTACTAATAGCATTTATAGTAAAAGCCCCACTATACGGCCTACACTTATGACTACCAAAAGCACATGTAGAAGCCCCAATTGCAGGCTCCATGCTTCTAGCAGCACTACTTCTAAAGCTCGGAGGATATGGCATTATACGGATTACTATCCTAATAAACCCCACATTAAACTCACTACAATACCCATTCCTTGCTTTATCTTTATGAGGAGCACTCATAACCAGCTCAATCTGCCTACGCCAAACTGACTTAAAAGCACTCATCGCCTACTCATCTGTCAGCCACATAGGCCTAGTTATCGCTGCAAGCCTAATCCAAACTAACTGATCCTTCTCAGGCGCAATAATCCTCATAATCTCCCACGGCCTCACCTCCTCAATACTATTCTGTCTGGCCAACACAAACTATGAACGTACCCATAGCCGAATCTTATTATTAACACGCAGCCTACAGCCACTCCTACCACTAACAGCAACCTGATGACTACTAGCCAATCTATCAAACATAGCCCTGCCACCAACAACAAATTTAATAGCTGAACTCACCATCATAATTGCCCTATTCAACTGATCAATACTTACAATCATCCTAACTGGACTCGCAACACTACTTACCGCAGCATACACCCTATTTATACTACTGACTACCCAACGAGGAATTTTACCAACCAACATCACATCTATTCAGAACTTTACCACACGTGAACACCTCCTAATAACCCTACACATCATACCTATACTCCTCTTAATCCTTAAACCAGAACTTATCTCAGGAGCCTTCCTATGCAAGTATAGTTTAAACCAAACATTAGACTGTGATTCTAAAAATAGAAGTTAAAACCTTCTTACCTGCCGAGGGGAGGTTCAACCAACAGGAACTGCTAATTCCTGTATCTGAGTCTAAAATCTCAGCCCCCTTACTTTTAAAGGATAACAGTAATCCGCTGGTCTTAGGAACCACTAATCTTGGTGCAAATCCAAGTAAAAGTAGTGGAAACCATCCTAATTATTAACACCTCTATACTTCTCACACTAGCATTAATCCTAATCCCCACACTACTAACCCTATTAACAAAAAATTACAAGAACTCCCCCAGCTCAATTACCAAAACCGTCAAAACTGCCTTTCTCACCAGCCTAATCCCCACCACACTATTCCTATACTCTGGCATAGACAGCATTATCTCCATCTGAGAATGAAAATTCATTATAAACTTTAAAATCCCAATAAACCTTAAAATTGACCAATACTCAATAATATTTTTTCCCATTGCACTATTTGTAACATGATCTATTCTACAATTCGCCTCCTGATATATAGCTACAGAACCATACATTACAAAATTCTTCTCATACTTACTAATATTCCTAACTGCAATATTAACACTAACAATCGCCAACAACCTATTTTTACTTTTCATCGGATGAGAGGGGGTAGGAATTATATCATTTCTCCTAATCGGATGATGGCAAGGCCGAGCAGAAGCCAATACAGCTGCTCTACAAGCTATCCTATATAACCGAATCGGAGATATCGGACTCATCCTAAGTATAGCCTGACTCGCATGCACCATAAACTCATGAGATATCCAACAAACCATGCCCAACCATACCCAAACCCCAACACTCCCATTACTAGGCCTCATCCTAGCCGCAACCGGAAAGTCAGCTCAATTTGGCCTACATCCATGACTACCAGCTGCCATAGAAGGCCCAACCCCAGTTTCCGCCCTACTCCACTCAAGTACTATAGTTGTAGCAGGAATCTTCCTCCTAATCCGAATACACCCTATACTCTCCAACAACCAAACCGCCCTAACCCTATGCTTATGTCTAGGAGCACTATCCACACTATTTGCCGCTACCTGTGCTCTAACACAAAACGACATCAAAAAAATTATTGCCTTCTCAACATCTAGCCAACTAGGACTAATAATAGTAACAATTGGACTAAACCTTCCACAGCTAGCCTTTCTACACATTTCAACCCACGCCTTCTTCAAAGCCATACTCTTCCTGTGCTCTGGATCAATTATCCACAACCTCAGTGGTGAACAAGACATCCGAAAAATAGGCGGCCTTCAAAAAATACTTCCAACAACCACCTCCTGCCTAACTATCGGAAACCTAGCCTTAATAGGAACTCCATTCTTAGCCGGATTCTACTCAAAAGATCTCATCATTGAAAGCCTAAACACATCACACCTTAATACCTGAGCACTACTCCTAACACTACTCGCCACAACATTCACCGCAACATATAGCCTACGAATAACTATTTTAGTACAAACAGGATTCCCCCGCATCCCATCAACTACCCCAATAAACGAAAACGACCCAGCAATTATTAACCCAATCACTCGACTTGCACTAGGCAGCATCCTAGCTGGCCTACTTATCACAACTTACTTCCCACCTACGAGCACCCCTCCAATAACCATACCTACATACATAAAAATTGCCGCTATACTTCTAACGATCCTAGGAACCATTCTAGCCCTCGAACTATCAAACATAACTCACGCCCTATCAAAGCCCAAACAAAACATGGCAATAAACTTCTCATCTACATTAGGCTACTTCAACCCATTACTCCACCGCCTAACCTCTACAAACCTCCTAAACACAGGACAAAAACTATCCTCCCACCTAGCCGACCTATCCTGGTACAAAAAAATAGGCCCAGAAGGACTTGCCACCCTACAAGTCATAACAACCAAAACCTCAACCAACCTACACACAGGCCTCATCAAAGCCTATTTAAGCTCATTTGCCCTATCAATCCTAATCCTCTTACTAATATACAGAACCAACACCCTAATGGCCCCAAACATACGAAAACATCACCCCCTACTAAAAATAATTAACAACTCCCTAATTGACCTCCCAACACCCTCAAATATCTCCGCCTGATGAAATTTCGGCTCTCTTCTAGGTATCTGCCTAGCAACCCAAATCCTTACAGGATTAATGCTAGCCATACACTATACCGCAGACACAACCCTAGCATTCTCCTCCGTAGCCCACATGTGCCGAGACGTCCAATATGGTTGACTACTCCGCAACCTACATGCAAATGGAGCATCAGCATTTTTCATCTGCATTTACCTTCACATCGGACGAGGCTTCTACTACGGCTCCTATCTATTCAAGGAAACCTGAAACACAGGAGTTATCCTCCTCTTAACCTTAATAGCAACCGCCTTCGTAGGATATGTTCTCCCATGGGGACAAATATCGTTTTGAGGCGCAACCGTCATCACTAACCTATTCTCAGCCATCCCATACATCGGACAGACCCTAGTAGAATGAGCTTGAGGAGGCTTCTCAGTAGACAACCCGACACTAACCCGATTTTTTGCCCTACATTTTATTCTTCCATTCATAATTGCAGGTCTCACACTAATCCACCTCACCTTCCTCCACGAAACTGGTTCAAACAACCCACTAGGACTAGCATCAGATTCAGACAAAATCCCATTCCACCCCTACTTCTCCCTAAAAGATATCCTGGGATTCATCACAATACTACTCTTCCTGACAACCCTAGCCCTCTTCTCACCAACACTACTAAGCGACCCAGAAAACTTTACCCCCGCAAACCCACTCATCACACCCCCTCATATTAAACCAGAATGATACTTCCTATTTGCATACGCTATCCTACGCTCAATCCCAAACAAACTTGGAGGAGTCCTTGCACTCGCTGCATCTGTCCTAGTACTATTTCTAGCCCCACTCCTACATAAATCTAAACAACGCACAATAACATTTCGCCCTCTATCCCAAGTATTATTCTGAATTTTAGTCACCAATCTAATCATCCTAACATGAGTAGGCAGCCAACCAGTAGAACACCCATTCATTATCATCGGCCAACTAGCATCCCTCACCTACTTCTCTATTATTCTAATCCTCTTTCCAATCACTGCCACCCTAGAAAACAAGTTACTGAACTACTAAAATACTCTAATAGTTTATCAAAAACATTGGTCTTGTAAGCCAAAGAATGAAGATCCCACCTCTTCTTAGAGTTTTTCTTCCTCCGGGCCCCCCCCCTCCCCCCCCGGAGGATTTTTTGCCGGGATCTATGTACTCTAGCATACTATTCTCGTACCACATTATACATTATATCCATGTCCTAAATACATTAATATACACCTGGACACAAATCGCATTTTTCACATCCTACTTTCAAGCGCTATCCGCGTGTAACTTATTAACGGAATTTACACTCTGCCCGTACTAAAACCATGACATGCCATTCTATACATTAACGGACTTTCCCTGGACACGAGGCCTCCCGGAGGGAATGACCTTAATGGTAGCAGGACTATTCCGACGAAACTTTGTTCCGGTACAGCTTTCTAAAGTACCCGATGGATTTATTGATCGTTCACAGCACGAGAAATCCGCAACGCCTTGCACGAAGTACCTCCTCATACTAGCTTCAAGCCCATTCTTTCCACCATACACCACTGACACTACTTGCTCTTTTGCGCCTCGGGTTCCTATTTCAGGGTCATCAATTGGTAGTTGGATATATATTGGTTTTCACAGATGCAACCGAGCTCTGTCAGGGGCACTTTGCCTCGTAATCCCGACATCTTTCTGCCTTTTGTCTACTGGTTCCCTCTCTTCCCTTCGGGAGCCTTCACAGGTTGCCCATGGTAGTTAGAGCAGGAGCTTACAATCTATTTACCTGGGCTACAATGGTCCACGGGCCTTTTTATCACTTTCAGAGAATCACTCAATGAGACGGTCGACGTATCCGGGGAATCATCTCAACACTGATGCACTTTAGATAGCCCTCACATACTTGATCCGACTAGCTTAACTCCCGTGTGGCAGGATAATGCATGCATAGGGTATATGATTTTTCGATTTTCGCCCCCCCGGGCGATTTTAACAACACTAGGAATTTCCGACTAAACCATAATTTTCCACCCATCACAATTTTTATCATCACATTTCACATTTTCCCACTCTAGACAAACTACATTAATAAACAAATTCGTTACTTAACAAAAATTTTTTTACATCATACATCACAAAACATCATCAAACAATCCAGTAAAAATTCATTAAATAAACAAACACTTACATTTGTCACCATCACAAACATAATACATCAAAACATACCTCAGAAAAAAAGGAATTAAACCTTTATCACCAACTCCCAAAGCTGGTATTCTAAATTAAACTATTTTCTGATAACCCCACTAAACTGCCCGAATAGCCCCACGCGACAACCCCCGCACAACCTCCAAAACTACGAACAACGTCAACAACAAACCTCACCCCGCCACCAAGAACATCCCAAACCCCAAAGAATAAAACATTGCCACACCACTAAAATCCAACCGCACCAAAAACATACCTCCATTATCAACAGTAACTAACCCAACCTTTCAACACTCAACCACACCTCCTACAACCACCAACAACAACAACCAAAAATAACCCAACCCCATACCCCACTACTCCCCAATCCCCCCAAGCCTCTGGAAACGGCTCCGCTGCCAAAGAAACAGAGTATACAAACACCACTAACATTCCCCCTAAATACACCATAAAAAGCACTAAAGACACAAACGAAACTCCCAAACTCAACAACCACCCACATCCTATCACAGATGCCAACACCAAACCAACCACCCCATAATATGGCGAAGGATTAGACGCAACCGCCAACCCACCCAACACAAAACCTACACCCAAGAAAAAAACAAAATAAGTCATAATAATTCCTGCTTGGCCTCTCTCCAAGATCTATGGCCTGAAAAACCATCGTTGTAAACTTCAACTACAAGAACACCCTACAAACAAACCATACATCATCATTATATTGTAAACATCATCTTTTATTACTTATCTTATACACATTTTTTCACTTTTTACACTCCACCGCCGCTGGAGTTACATTAAAATAATTCCACCACTTTGTACACCACATCACTTATTATTTACATATTTATTATATATATTTTTACCAAATATTAAAAAACCCACCTACAACAAAACAAACAACAAACAACAAACAACAAACAACAAACAACAAACAACAAACAACAAACAACAAACAACAAACAACAAACAACAAACAACAAACAACAAACAACAAACAACACAAGCCCCTTTCACGTCCTCGTAGCTTAAATAAAAGCATAGCACTGAAGATGCTAAGATGGTTAGCCCTACCTCCCCGAGGACAAAAGACTTAGTCCTAACCTTACCGTTAGTTCTTGCTAGATATATACATGCAAGTATCCGCATTCCAGTGTAAATGCCCTTAGCCTTCTTGTCAAGATAAAAGGAGCAGGTATCAGGCACACCCCATATCAAAGTAGCCCAAGACGCCTTGCTTAGCCACACCCCCACGGGCATTCAGCAGTAATTAACATTAAGCAATAAGTGTAAGCTTGACTTAGTTATAGCAACCAGAGTTGGTAAATCTTGTGCCAGCCACCGCGGTCATACAAGAGACTCAAATTAACGGTAATACGGCGTAAAGAGTGGTACATGCAGTATCTTGACATTTAAGATCAAAATGTAACCAAGCTGTCATAAGCTCAGATTACAACTAAAGCCGCCCTAAAAGAGATCTTAAATCCTTAGACAAACTAGATCCACGAAAGCCAGGACCCAAACTGGGATTAGATACCCCACTATGCCTGGCCCTAAATCTTGATATCTTCCCATATACAAAGATATCCGCCTGAGAATTACGAGCACAAACGCTTAAAACTCTAAGGACTTGGCGGTGTCCCAAACCCACCTAGAGGAGCCTGTTCTATAATCGATAACCCACGATTTACCCAACCGACTCTAGCCCTAAGCCAGCCTACATACCGCCGTCGCCAGCTCACCTTTTTGAAAGAACAACAGTGGGCACAATAACCATACTTCGCTAACAAGACAGGTCAAGGTATAGCTTATGAGTCGGGAGCAATGGGCTACATTTCCTAACACTAGGAAACACGGAAGGGAGTGTGAAACCATTCCCGGAAGGCGGATTTAGCAGTAAATAGGGACAATGAGAGCCCCATTTAAATTGGCCCTGGGACACGTACATACCGCCCGTCACCCTCGTCACAACCACATTCCCTTAATAAATTAATACTACATTACTAGGTAAAGATGAGGTAAGTCGTAACAAGGTAAGTGTACCGGAAGGTGTACTTAGCATACCAAGGCGTAGCTACAACACCAAAGCATTCAGCTTACACCTGAAAGATATCTGCCATCACCCAGATCGCCTTGAAGCCAAACTCTAGCCCAACCCTTCATATCTAATTAACCAAAAAACTAACTTCATCACTTAACTAAAACATTCAATAAACCTAGTATAGGCGATAGAAAAGGACATCATCCGGAGCGATAGAGCCCCTGTACCGCAAGGGAAAGATGAAATAATAATGAAAACCTAAGCATATAATAGCAAAGACAAAATCTTGTACCTTTTGCATCATGATTTAGCCAGAACCACCAAGCAAAACGGATTTAAGCTTGCCCCCCCGAAACCCAAGCGAGCTACTCACGAGCAGCTATACATGAGCGAACCCGTCTCTGTCGCAAAAGAGTGGGATGACTCGTTAGTAGAGGTGAAAAGCCAACCGAGCTGGGTGATAGCTGGTTGCCTGTGAAACGAATTTAAGTTCTCTCTAGACCTCCCTCTAAGGAAACCTAACCAAACCCCCATGTAGAAGGTCAAGAGTAATTTAAAGGGGGTACAGCCCCTTTAAAAAAGAAAACAATCTCCCCTAGCGGATAAACACCACACCCACATCCTTACTGTAGGCCTTTAAGCAGCCATCATTAAAGAATGCGTCAAAGCTCGCCTCTTAAAAATACTAAAACAACATGACTCCCTTACCACTAACAGGCTAACCTATCCCTATAGAAGAACTTATGCTAAAATAAGTAACTTGGAACATTTCCCTCCCTAGCGCAAGCTTACATCATTTAATTATTAACAGACCATAATTAATACCTCAATTCTAACAAGACAAAATATTAAACATACTGTTAACCCAACCCAGGTGCGCATATTAGAAAGATTAAAATCTACAAAAGGAACTCGGCAAACCCAAGACCCGACTGTTTACCAAAAACATAGCCTTTAGCCAACCAAGTATTAAAGGTGATGCCTGCCCAGTGACAGAACGTTTAACGGCCGCGGTATCCTAACCGTGCGAAGGTAGCGCAATCAATTGTCTCATAAATCGGGACTTGTATGAATGGCTAAACGAGGTCTTAACTGTCTCCTGTAGATAATCAGTGAAATTGATCTTCCTGTGCAAAAGCAGGAATGAACCCATAAGACGAGAAGACCCTGTGGAACTTAAAAATCAATGGCCATCACCAACACTAACCAAGCCTACTAGGCCTACAACTTACTAGACAATGGCTCATATTTTTTGGTTGGGGCGACCTTGGAGAAAAACAAATCCTCCAAAAATAAGACCACAACTCTTAACTAAGAGTGACATCTCAATGTGCTAATAGTAATCAGACCCAGTACAACTGAGTAATGAACCAAGCTACCCCAGGGATAACAGCGCAATCTCCTTCAAGAGCCCATATCGACAAGGAGGTTTACGACCTCGATGTTGGATCAGGACATCCTAATGGTGCAGCCGCTATTAAGGGTTCGTTTGTTCAACGATTAACAGTCCTACGTGATCTGAGTTCAGACCGGAGCAATCCAGGTCGGTTTCTATCTATGACTAGGCCTTCCCTAGTACGAAAGGACCGGGAAAGCAGGGCCAATATTACCCAACACGCCCTCCCTCAAGTAGTGAACTCAACTAAACTACTATAATGGATATTAACATATAACCAATGCCCTAGAAAAGGGCCGCTAGCGTGGCAGAGCTTGGTAAATGCAAAAGGCTTAAGCCCTTTACCCAGAGGTTCAAGTCCTCTCCCTAGCTTTCATCAACTATGTCAAAACCCTCTACCCTTACCCTCCTCTTTATATCACTGTCCTATGCTATCCCAATTTTACTTGCTGTAGCCTTCCTAACCCTAGTAGAACGAAAAATCCTAAGCTACATACAATCCCGAAAAGGCCCAAACGTTGTAGGCCCATTTGGTTTACTACAACCTGTAGCAGATGGTGTAAAACTATTTATTAAAGAACCAATCCGACCATCTACTTCATCTCCATTCTTATTTATCGTAACCCCAATACTAGCACTACTATTGGCAATCACAATCTGAATCCCCCTCCCACTTCCATTTTCCCTAGCCGACTTGAACCTAGGACTACTATTCCTGTTAGCCATATCAAGCCTAGCCGTATACTCAATCCTATGATCTGGATGAGCCTCCAACTCAAAATATGCCCTAATCGGAGCCCTACGTGCAGTAGCACAAACAATTTCATATGAAGTTACACTAGCTATCATCCTGCTCTCCGTAATTATATTAAGCGGAAACTACTCCCTAAATACCCTCATTACCACCCAAGAACCACTTTACCTTATCTTCTCTTCCTGACCCCTTGCAATGATATGGTATATTTCAACCCTAGCCGAAACAAACCGTGCCCCATTCGACCTCACAGAAGGAGAGTCAGAACTAGTCTCCGGATTTAATGTCGAATACGCTGCAGGTCCTTTCGCTCTTTTCTTCCTAGCCGAATACGCAAACATTATACTAATAAACACACTAACCACCATTCTATTCCTCAACCCAAGTTCACTAAACCCACCCCTAGAGCTATTCCCTATTATTATAGCTACAAAAATCCTACTACTGTCCTCTGGTTTTCTATGAGTTCGCGCCTCATATCCTCGATTCCGCTACGACCAGCTCATACACCTCCTATGAAAAAATTTCTTACCACTAACACTAGCCCTATGCTTATGACACACCAGCATACCAATCTGTTATGCAGGATTACCCCCATACTCAAGACATGCCCAAGGAAATGTGCCTGAACAAAAGGATCACTATGATAAAGTGAATATAGAGGTACACTAACCCTCTCATTTCCTATCTGAACACCTTAGAAAAGTAGGACTCGAACCTACACAAAAGAGATCAAAGCTCTTCATACTTCCTCTATATTATTTCCTAGTAGAGTCAGCTAACAAAGCTATCGGGCCCATACCCCGAAAATGATGGTTTAACTCCCTCCCCTACTAATGAGCCCATATGCAAAACTAATCTTCACACTAAGTCTTATACTAGGCACAGCCATTACAATCTCAAGCAACCACTGAATTATGGCCTGAACAGGCCTAGAAATCAATACCCTAGCAATTATCCCATTAATCGCCAAATCCCATCACCCACGCGCAATTGAAGCTACAATTAAGTACTTCCTAGTCCAAGCTACTGCATCAGCACTAATCCTATTTACAAGCATTATCAATGCCTACTCAAACGGCCAGTGAGACCTCACTCAACTAAACCACCCAACAGCCTGCATTCTACTTACAACTGCAATCGCAATAAAACTTGGACTAGTACCATTTCACTTTTGATTTCCAGAAGTCATCCAAGGATCATCTATAACCACAGCACTTTTATTATCTACAATCATAAAACTGCCACCACTCACTATTTTATTTATAGTATCCCCATCCCTCCACCCAACACTACTAACCTTCATAGCCATTGCCTCTGCAGCCTTAGGGGGCTGAATAGGCCTAAACCAAACACAAACCCGAAAAATCCTAGCTTTCTCATCTATTTCCCACCTAGGCTGAATAACCATTATTCTAATCTACAGCCCTAAACTCACCATAATCAACTTCTATGTATATTCCTTACTAACCATCCCTATTTTCCTTATCCTTAATACAACTAAGTCCATAAAACTATCCACAATAATAATTTCTTGAACAAAAGCCCCAATCCTGATAGCTACCATAATATTAACCATACTATCCCTTGCAGGACTTCCCCCATTAACAGGATTCCTACCAAAATGATTTATCATCCATAATCTTACAAAACAAGAAATAACAACAACAGCAACAATCATCGCCCTCCTCTCCTTATTAAGCTTATTCTTCTATCTGCGCCTCACATATTACTCAACAATCACACTCCCACCAAACTCTGCCAATCATATAAAACAATGACACACCAATAAGACATCTAATATCCTAATTGCTATCACCACCTCCCTATCCCTCACACTCCTACCTCTATCCCCAATAATTTTAACCATTAACTAGAAACTTAGGATAAACTACAAACCGAAGGCCTTCAAAGCCTTAAACAAGAGCTAAAACCTCTTAGTTTCTGATAAGACCCGCAGGATATTAACCTACACCTTCTGAATGCAACTCAGATACTCTAATTAAGTTAGGGCCTTATACTAGACAGGCGGGCTTCGATCCCACAACATCCTAGTTAACAGCTAGACGCCTAAACCAACAGGCCTCTGTCTACACCCTAAGACTCCGGCACGTCTACAACGTACATCGATGAGCTTGCAACTCAACATGAACTTCACTACAGAGCCGATAAGAAGAGGAATTGAACCTCTGTAAAAAGGTCTACAGCCTAACGCCTCAACACTCAGCCATCTTACCTGTGACCACCACTACCCGATGATTATTCTCAACCAACCACAAAGATATCGGCACCCTATACCTAATCTTCGGTGCCTGAGCAGGTATAATCGGAACCGCCCTAAGCCTGCTTATCCGTGCAGAACTAGGACAGCCCGGAACCTTACTAGGTGACGATCAAATTTACAATGTAATTGTCACCGCACATGCCTTTGTAATAATCTTCTTTATAGTTATGCCAATTATAATCGGAGGCTTTGGAAACTGACTAGTACCCCTCATAATTGGCGCACCCGACATAGCATTCCCCCGCATAAACAATATAAGCTTTTGACTCCTACCACCATCCTTCCTACTTTTACTTGCCTCATCCACAGTAGAAGCAGGAGCAGGAACAGGATGAACAGTATACCCCCCCTTAGCCGGAAACCTTGCCCACGCTGGTGCATCCGTAGATCTGGCCATCTTCTCCCTACACTTAGCAGGAGTGTCATCAATTCTAGGAGCTATCAATTTCATCACAACCGCCATCAACATAAAACCTCCAGCCCTCTCACAATACCAAACCCCATTATTCGTATGATCTGTACTCATTACTGCCGTTCTCCTACTCCTATCACTTCCCGTACTTGCTGCTGGAATCACAATACTATTAACAGATCGAAACCTAAACACTACATTCTTCGACCCCGCTGGCGGAGGAGACCCAGTTCTATACCAACACCTGTTTTGATTCTTTGGACACCCAGAAGTCTACATCCTGATCCTACCCGGCTTCGGAATTATCTCACACGTAGTAGCATACTATGCAGGCAAAAAAGAACCCTTCGGCTACATAGGAATAGTTTGGGCCATATTATCAATCGGATTCCTAGGTTTTATTGTATGAGCGCATCACATATTTACAGTAGGAATAGATGTAGATACCCGAGCATACTTTACATCAGCCACTATAATCATCGCAATCCCAACCGGTATTAAAGTATTCAGCTGACTAGCTACACTGCACGGCGGCACCATCAAATGAGACCCCCCCATGCTATGAGCCATAGGCTTCATTTTCTTATTCACCATTGGAGGCCTAACTGGAATCATCCTAGCAAACTCATCCCTAGACATTGCTCTACACGACACTTACTACGTAGTTGCCCATTTCCACTATGTATTATCAATAGGAGCAGTATTTGCTATCCTAGCAGGTTTCACCCACTGATTTCCATTATTCACCGGATATACCCTCCACCCTACATGAGCTAAAGCACACTTCGGAGTAATATTCACTGGCGTTAACCTAACATTCTTCCCACAACACTTCCTAGGCCTAGCAGGCATGCCACGCCGTTACTCCGACTATCCAGACGCATATACCCTATGAAACACCATGTCATCTATTGGCTCTCTCATCTCATTAACAGCTGTAATTATGCTAATATTTATCATCTGAGAAGCCTTCGCATCAAAACGAAAAGTAATCCAACCAGAACTCCCTACCACTAATATTGAATGAATCCACGGCTGCCCTCCACCACACCATACCTTTGAAGAACCAGCCTTTGTCCAAGTACAAGAAAGGAAGGAATCGAACCCTCATATGCTGGTTTCAAGCCAACCGCATCAAACCACTCATGCTTCTTTCTTATGAGATATTAGTAAAACTATTACATAGCCTCGTCAAGACTAAATTGTAGATGAAACCTCTACATATCTCAAATGGCTAACCCATCTCAATTCGGATTTCAAGACGCCTCCTCCCCAATCATAGAAGAACTTGTCGAATTCCACGACCATGCCCTAATAGTAGCCCTAGCAATCTGCACTCTCGTCCTCTACTTATTAACACTTATACTATTAGAAAAACTTTCCTCAAACACTGTAGATGCACAAGAAATTGAACTCATCTGGACAATCCTACCAGCAATCGTCCTTATCCTACTAGCCCTACCATCTTTACAAATTTTATATATAATAGACGAAGTGGATGAACCAGACTTAACCCTAAAAGCCATTGGCCACCAATGATATTGATCCTACGAATACACAGACTTTAAAGACCTAACATTCGACTCATACATAATCCCCACAACAGACCTTTTACCAGGACACTTCCGACTACTAGAAGTAGACCATCGAGTTGTAATTCCAACAGAATCCCACGTGCGTGTCATCATCACCGCAGGGGATGTCCTACACTCCTGAGCAGTTCCCACCCTAGGAGTTAAAACAGACGCAATCCCAGGACGACTAAACCAAACATCATTTATCACTACCCGGCCCGGAATCTTCTACGGCCAATGCTCCGAAATTTGTGGCGCAAACCACAGCTACATACCCATCGTAGTAGAATCCACTCCACTCACCCACTTCGAAAACTGATCCTCACTCCTTTCATCCTAATCATTAAGAAGCTATGCAAACAGCACTAGCCTTTTAAGCTAGAGACAGAGGAACACATACCCCTCCTTAATGACATGCCACAACTAAATCCAAACCCATGATTATCCATTATATTATTAACATGACTTACTTTCACACTAACTATTCAACCAAAACTTTTATCCTTCACCCAAACTAACCCCCCAATCAACAAACCAACCATACTTAATAAAACCACCTCATGAGCCTGACCATGACTTTAAGCTTCTTCGACCAATTTATAAGCCCATCCCTCCTAGGAATCCCACTAATCCTTATCTCAATATTATTCCCTGTGCTACTTATCCCAGCCCAAGGTAACCGATGAATTACAAACCGACTCTCTACCCTCCAATCCTGAGTTATCCACTTAATCACAAAACAACTAATAATTCCCCTAGACAAAAAAGGACACAAATGAGCCCTAATTTTAACCTCCCTTATACTATTACTACTTACAATTAACCTACTAGGCCTACTCCCATATACATTCACCCCCACCACCCAACTATCAATAAACATAGCCCTCGCCCTTCCTTTATGACTAGCTACCCTACTCACAGGCCTACGAAACCAACCCTCAATCTCCTTAGGCCACCTTCTCCCAGAAGGAACACCCACCCCCCTAATCCCCGCCCTAATTATAATCGAAACCATCAGTCTCCTTATTCGCCCCCTAGCCTTAGGAGTCCGACTCACAGCAAACCTCACCGCCGGCCATTTACTCATTCAACTCATCTCAACAGCAGCTGTAGTCCTTCTCCCCATTCTTCCAGCAGTATCTATACTGACTACTACCATCCTACTCCTCCTAACAATCCTAGAAATTGCAGTAGCCATAATTCAAGCTTACGTCTTTGTCCTCCTACTAACCTTATACTTACAAGAAAACATCTAATGGCCCACCAAGCACACTCATATCACATAGTAGACCCTAGCCCATGGCCCATCTCCGGAGCAGCAGCTGCTCTACTAACAACATCAGGCCTTGTCATATGATTTCACCAAAACTCCATACAACTTCTCAGCCTAGGATTATTCTCCATAATTCTTGTTATAATCCAATGATGACGAGATATTATTCGTGAGAGTACCTTCCAAGGACATCACACTCTCCCGGTCCAAAAAGGACTACGATACGGAATAATCCTATTCATTACATCCGAAGCATTCTTCTTTCTTGGATTCTTCTGAGCCTTTTTCCACTCTAGCTTAGTACCAACGCCAGAACTAGGCGGCCAATGACCCCCAGCAGGAATCAAACCACTAAACCCCATAGAAGTGCCCTTACTAAATACAGCCATTCTACTGGCTTCAGGAGTAACCGTAACATGAGCACACCATAGCATTACAGAAGGCAACCGAAAACAAGCAATCCATGCATTAACCCTAACAATCCTCCTAGGGTTCTACTTCACAGCCCTCCAAGGAATAGAATATTATGAAGCACCATTCTCAATCGCCGACGGAGTTTACGGTTCAACCTTTTTTGTCGCCACCGGATTTCACGGCCTCCACGTACTCATCGGATCATCTTTCCTCACTATCTGCCTACTACGACTAATCATATTCCACTTTACACCAAATCACCACTTCGGATTTGAAGCCGCTGCCTGATACTGACACTTCGTAGACGTCATCTGATTATTCCTCTACATAACAATCTACTGATGAGGATCCTGCTCTTCTAGTATAATTATTATAATTGACTTCCAATCTATAGAATCTGGTTCAACCCCAGAGAAGAGCAATTAACATAATCACATTTATATTCACCCTCTCCCTAACCCTAAGCATTATTTTAACCACACTAAACTTCTGAATTACTCAAATTAATCCAGATTCAGAAAAATTATCCCCATACGAATGTGGTTTTGACCCTCTTGGCTCCGCACGTCTCCCCTTCTCTATCCGATTCTTTCTAGTAGCAATTCTATTCCTACTATTCGACCTAGAAATCGCACTACTACTACCCCTACCATGAGCCACCCAGCTCCAATCCCCTATCACTACCATAACCTGAACATCCACTATTATCCTATTACTCACCCTAGGACTTATTTATGAATGAACACAAGGTGGCCTAGAATGAGCAGAATAAACAAAAAAAGAAAGTTAGTCTAAACACGACAGTTGATTTCGGCTCAACAGATCATAGCTAAGCCCTATGACTTTCTTAATGTCACTCATACACTTAAGTTTCTACTCTACCTTCACCCTGAGCAGCCTAGGACTCGCTTTCCACCGCACTCACCTAATCTCAGCCCTACTATGCCTAGAAAGCATGATACTCTCCATATACGTGGCCCTAACTGTCTGACCAGTCGAAAACCAAACACCCTCTCACACTCTAATGCCAATCCTAATATTAGCATTTTCGGCTTGCGAAGCAGGTACAGGCCTGGCAATATTAGTAGCATCCACACGAACTCATGGCTCAGATCACCTCCATAACCTAAATCTCCTACAATGCTAAAAATTATCCTACCAACAATTATACTTCTCCCAACAGCCCTACTCTCCACCCAAAAAGCCCTATGAACTAACATCACCCTACACAGCCTAATAATCGCCACCATCAGCCTACACTGACTATCCCCCACATATTTCCCACACAAAACTCTAACCCAATGAACAGGTATTGACCAAATCTCATCCCCCCTCCTTACCCTATCATGCTGATTGCTTCCCCTAATAATTATAGCAAGCCAAAACCATCTACACCACGAACCCTTAACACGCAAACGAATCTTTGCAGCCACCCTAATCATAATTCAACCATTTATTATTCTAGCCTTCTCAACCACAGAACTTATAATATTTTATATTACATTTGAAGCAACCCTCATTCCAACCCTAATCCTCATTACCCGATGGGGCAACCAACCCGAACGCCTAAGTGCTGGCATCTACCTCCTATTTTATACCCTAATTAGCTCCCTCCCACTATTAGTAACAATCCTACACCTTCACACACAAACAGGGACTCTTCACTTAACAATACTAAACTTAACCAACCTCTCACTCCAAAATCATGAACCACTATCCTCTCAGGAATTGCACTACTAATAGCATTTATAGTAAAAGCCCCACTATACGGCCTACACTTATGACTACCAAAAGCACATGTAGAAGCCCCAATTGCAGGCTCCATGCTTCTAGCAGCACTACTTCTAAAGCTCGGAGGATATGGCATTATACGGATTACTATCCTAATAAACCCCACATTAAACTCACTACAATACCCATTCCTTGCTTTATCTTTATGAGGAGCACTCATAACCAGCTCAATCTGCCTACGCCAAACTGACTTAAAAGCACTCATCGCCTACTCATCTGTCAGCCACATAGGCCTAGTTATCGCTGCAAGCCTAATCCAAACTAACTGATCCTTCTCAGGCGCAATAATCCTCATAATCTCCCACGGCCTCACCTCCTCAATACTATTCTGTCTGGCCAACACAAACTATGAACGTACCCATAGCCGAATCTTATTATTAACACGCAGCCTACAGCCACTCCTACCACTAACAGCAACCTGATGACTACTAGCCAATCTATCAAACATAGCCCTGCCACCAACAACAAATTTAATAGCTGAACTCACCATCATAATTGCCCTATTCAACTGATCAATACTTACAATCATCCTAACTGGACTCGCAACACTACTTACCGCAGCATACACCCTATTTATACTACTGACTACCCAACGAGGAATTTTACCAACCAACATCACATCTATTCAGAACTTTACCACACGTGAACACCTCCTAATAACCCTACACATCATACCTATACTCCTCTTAATCCTTAAACCAGAACTTATCTCAGGAGCCTTCCTATGCAAGTATAGTTTAAACCAAACATTAGACTGTGATTCTAAAAATAGAAGTTAAAACCTTCTTACCTGCCGAGGGGAGGTTCAACCAACAGGAACTGCTAATTCCTGTATCTGAGTCTAAAATCTCAGCCCCCTTACTTTTAAAGGATAACAGTAATCCGCTGGTCTTAGGAACCACTAATCTTGGTGCAAATCCAAGTAAAAGTAGTGGAAACCATCCTAATTATTAACACCTCTATACTTCTCACACTAGCATTAATCCTAATCCCCACACTACTAACCCTATTAACAAAAAATTACAAGAACTCCCCCAGCTCAATTACCAAAACCGTCAAAACTGCCTTTCTCACCAGCCTAATCCCCACCACACTATTCCTATACTCTGGCATAGACAGCATTATCTCCATCTGAGAATGAAAATTCATTATAAACTTTAAAATCCCAATAAACCTTAAAATTGACCAATACTCAATAATATTTTTTCCCATTGCACTATTTGTAACATGATCTATTCTACAATTCGCCTCCTGATATATAGCTACAGAACCATACATTACAAAATTCTTCTCATACTTACTAATATTCCTAACTGCAATATTAACACTAACAATCGCCAACAACCTATTTTTACTTTTCATCGGATGAGAGGGGGTAGGAATTATATCATTTCTCCTAATCGGATGATGGCAAGGCCGAGCAGAAGCCAATACAGCTGCTCTACAAGCTATCCTATATAACCGAATCGGAGATATCGGACTCATCCTAAGTATAGCCTGACTCGCATGCACCATAAACTCATGAGATATCCAACAAACCATGGCCCAACCATACCCAAACCCCAACACTCCCATTACTAGGCCTCATCCTAGCCGCAACCGGAAAGTCAGCTCAATTTGGCCTACATCCATGACTACCAGCTGCCATAGAAGGCCCAACCCCAGTTTCCGCCCTACTCCACTCAAGTACTATAGTTGTAGCAGGAATCTTCCTCCTAATCCGAATACACCCTATACTCTCCAACAACCAAACCGCCCTAACCCTATGCTTATGTCTAGGAGCACTATCCACACTATTTGCCGCTACCTGTGCTCTAACACAAAACGACATCAAAAAAATTATTGCCTTCTCAACATCTAGCCAACTAGGACTAATAATAGTAACAATTGGACTAAACCTTCCACAGCTAGCCTTTCTACACATTTCAACCCACGCCTTCTTCAAAGCCATACTCTTCCTGTGCTCTGGATCAATTATCCACAACCTCAGTGGTGAACAAGACATCCGAAAAATAGGCGGCCTTCAAAAAATACTTCCAACAACCACCTCCTGCCTAACTATCGGAAACCTAGCCTTAATAGGAACTCCATTCTTAGCCGGATTCTACTCAAAAGATCTCATCATTGAAAGCCTAAACACATCACACCTTAATACCTGAGCACTACTCCTACACTACTCGCCACAACATTCACCGCAACATATAGCCTACGAATAACTATTTTAGTACAAACAGGATTCCCCCGCATCCCATCAACTACCCCAATAAACGAAAACGACCCAGCAATTATTAACCCAATCACTCGACTTGCACTAGGCAGCATCCTAGCTGGCCTACTTATCACAACTTACTTCCCACCTACGAGCACCCCTCCAATAACCATACCTACATACATAAAAATTGCCGCTATACTTCTAACGATCCTAGGAACCATTCTAGCCCTCGAACTATCAAACATAACTCACGCCCTATCAAAGCCCAAACAAAACATGGCAATAAACTTCTCATCTACATTAGGCTACTTCAACCCATTACTCCACCGCCTAACCTCTACAAACCTCCTAAACACAGGACAAAAACTATCCTCCCACCTAGCCGACCTATCCTGGTACAAAAAAATAGGCCCAGAAGGACTTGCCACCCTACAAGTCATAACAACCAAAACCTCAACCAACCTACACACAGGCCTCATCAAAGCCTATTTAAGCTCATTTGCCCTATCAATCCTAATCCTCTTACTAATATACAGAACCAACACCCTAATGGCCCCAAACATACGAAAACATCACCCCCTACTAAAAATAATTAACAACTCCCTAATTGACCTCCCAACACCCTCAAATATCTCCGCCTGATGAAATTTCGGCTCTCTTCTAGGTATCTGCCTAGCAACCCAAATCCTTACAGGATTAATGCTAGCCATACACTATACCGCAGACACAACCCTAGCATTCTCCTCCGTAGCCCACATGTGCCGAGACGTCCAATATGGTTGACTACTCCGCAACCTACATGCAAATGGAGCATCAGCATTTTTCATCTGCATTTACCTTCACATCGGACGAGGCTTCTACTACGGCTCCTATCTATTCAAGGAAACCTGAAACACAGGAGTTATCCTCCTCTTAACCTTAATAGCAACCGCCTTCGTAGGATATGTTCTCCCATGGGGACAAATATCGTTTTGAGGCGCAACCGTCATCACTAACCTATTCTCAGCCATCCCATACATCGGACAGACCCTAGTAGAATGAGCTTGAGGAGGCTTCTCAGTAGACAACCCGACACTAACCCGATTTTTTGCCCTACATTTTATTCTTCCATTCATAATTGCAGGTCTCACACTAATCCACCTCACCTTCCTCCACGAAACTGGTTCAAACAACCCACTAGGACTAGCATCAGATTCAGACAAAATCCCATTCCACCCCTACTTCTCCCTAAAAGATATCCTGGGATTCATCACAATACTACTCTTCCTGACAACCCTAGCCCTCTTCTCACCAACACTACTAAGCGACCCAGAAAACTTTACCCCCGCAAACCCACTCATCACACCCCCTCATATTAAACCAGAATGATACTTCCTATTTGCATACGCTATCCTACGCTCAATCCCAAACAAACTTGGAGGAGTCCTTGCACTCGCTGCATCTGTCCTAGTACTATTTCTAGCCCCACTCCTACATAAATCTAAACAACGCACAATAACATTTCGCCCTCTATCCCAAGTATTATTCTGAATTTTAGTCACCAATCTAATCATCCTAACATGAGTAGGCAGCCAACCAGTAGAACACCCATTCATTATCATCGGCCAACTAGCATCCCTCACCTACTTCTCTATTATTCTAATCCTCTTTCCAATCACTGCCACCCTAGAAAACAAGTTACTGAACTACTAAAATACTCTAATAGTTTATCAAAAACATTGGTCTTGTAAGCCAAAGAATGAAGATCCCACCTCTTCTTAGAGTTTTTCTTCCTCCGGGCCCCCCCCCTCCCCCCCCGGAGGATTTTTTGCCGGGATCTATGTACTCTAGCATACTATTCTCGTACCACATTATACATTATATCCATGTCCTAAATACATTAATATACACCTGGACACAAATCGCATTTTTCACATCCTACTTTCAAGCGCTATCCGCGTGTAACTTATTAACGGAATTTACACTCTGCCCGTACTAAAACCATGACATGCCATTCTATACATTAACGGACTTTCCCTGGACACGAGGCCTCCCGGAGGGAATGACCTTAATGGTAGCAGGACTATTCCGACGAAACTTTGTTCCGGTACAGCTTTCTAAAGTACCCGATGGATTTATTGATCGTTCACAGCACGAGAAATCCGCAACGCCTTGCACGAAGTACCTCCTCATACTAGCTTCAAGCCCATTCTTTCCACCATACACCACTGACACTACTTGCTCTTTTGCGCCTCGGGTTCCTATTTCAGGGTCATCAATTGGTAGTTGGATATATATTGGTTTTCACAGATGCAACCGAGCTCTGTCAGGGGCACTTTGCCTCGTAATCCCGACATCTTTCTGCCTTTTGTCTACTGGTTCCCTCTCTTCCCTTCGGGAGCCTTCACAGGTTGCCCATGGTAGTTAGAGCAGGAGCTTACAATCTATTTACCTGGGCTACAATGGTCCACGGGCCTTTTTATCACTTTCAGAGAATCACTCAATGAGACGGTCGACGTATCCGGGGAATCATCTCAACACTGATGCACTTTAGATAGCCCTCACATACTTGATCCGACTAGCTTAACTCCCGTGTGGCAGGATAATGCATGCATAGGGTATATGATTTTTCGATTTTCGCCC
>JAUMJJ010000889.1:0-27344 GCA_033556795.1 Tapera naevia | reverse complement strand
GGGGGGGCTTTGGAAGGGTTTTGGGGGGTGTCTGAGGGTATTTTGGGGGGGCTGAGGAATAGGGGAGGTTTGGGGGTGCCTGAGGGTTTAGGGGGGAGTGGGAGGGAGCTTTAGGAGGGGTTTGGGGGTGCCCGAGGGGTGTTCTGGGGGGGCTTCAGAGGGGGTTTGGGTCTGAGGAATAGGGGAGGTTTGGGGGTGCCTGAGGGCTTTTGGAGGGGATTTAGGAGGGTTTTGGGGGGTGCCTGAGAGACGTTTTGGGGCTTTAGAGGGGGTTTGGGGGGGGCTGAGGGAAAGGGAGAGTTTTGAGGGTGCATGAGGGGTTTTGGGGAGTGGGGGGGCTTTGGAGTGTTTTGGGGGGTGTCTGAGGGATGTTTTGGGGGGGTTTAGAGGGGGTTGGGGGCTGAGGGAATAGGGGTGGTTTGGGGGGTGCCTGAGGGGGTTTTGGGGTGAAGTGAGAGTGTTTGGGGGGGGGTCTGAGGGAATAGGGAGGTTTGGGGGGTTTTGGGGAGGTATGGAGGGGTTTGGGGGTGCCTGAGGGATGTTTTTGGGGGGCTTTAGAGGGAGTTTGGGGGGGCTCAGGGAATAGGGGAGGTTTTGGGGGGTGACTGAGGGGAATTTGGGGGTCTTTGAGGGATTTTGGGGGGGCTGAGGGAATAGGGGAGGTTTGGGGGTGACTGAGGGGAATTTGGGGGGTGTTTGAGGGGATTTTGGGGGGGGCTGAGGGAATAGGGAGGTTTGGGGGTGACTGAGGGGAATTTGGGGGTTTGAGGGGATTTTGGGGGGGGCTGAGGAATAGGGGAGGTTTGGGGGTGACTGAGGGGAATTGGGGGTTTGAGGGGATTTTGGGGGGCTGAAAGAGCGTGAGGGTGCTGTGAGGGGTTTAGGGGGTCAAAAGGGTTTGGGGGGGGGAGGGTTAGGGGAGTTGGGGGGTCAGGGGGATGTTGGGGGTCCCCCTTTGACACCCCCCCGTGTTCCACCCCCACCAAGGATGTCACAAAAGGAGAACGTGAACCCTGGGCTGGCCAAGGTGGGGGGGGCTTTGGGGGGTTCCAGTCCCTTTTTTTGGGGGGGGTCTGTCCCTGTTTGGGGGCTCCTGGGTACCCTTTGAGGGGTGGGGGGGGCTGGGTCCTCTTTGGGGGGTTCCAGTCCCTTTTTTGGGGGGGGGGTCTGTCCCAGTTTGGGGGCTCCTGGGTGCCCTTTGAGGGGTGGGGGGGCTGAGTCCTCTTTGGGGTGCTCTGCCCTTTTGGGGGGGGTCCCAGACCCTGGAGTAGTGTGGGGGGTGGTCTTGGGGGGTTCCAGTCCCTTTTTTGGGGGGGGGCCTGTCCCTGTTTGGGGGCTCCTGGGTACTCTTTGAGGGGTGGGGGGGGCTGGGTCCTCTTTGGGGGTGCTCTGCCCTTTTGGGGGGGGTCCCAGACCCTGAGTAGTGGGGGAGGGGGTCTTTGGGGGTTCCAGTCCCTTTTTTTGGGGGGGGGGGAGGGCTGTCCCTGTTTGGGGGCTCCTGGGTACCCTTTGAGGGGTGGGGGGGGCTGGGTCCTCTTTGGGGGTGCTCTGCCCTTTTGGGGGGGGTCCCAGACCCTGGAGTAGTGGGGGAAGGGGTCTTTGGGGGGTTCCAGTCCCTTTTTTTTTGGGGGGGGGGGGGGGGGGCTGTCCCTGTTTGGGGGCTTCTGGGTGCCCTTTGAGGGTGGGGGGGGCTGGGTCCTCTTTGGGGGTGCTGTGCCCTTTTGGGGGGGGGTCCCAGACCCTGGAGTAGTGGGGGAGGGGGTCTTTGGGGGGTTCCAGTCCCTTTTTTTTGGGGGGGGGCTGTCCCTGTTTGGGGGCTCCTGGGTACCCTTTGAGGGGTGGGGGTGCTCTGCCCTTTTGGGGGGGGTCCCAGACCCTGGAGTAGTGGGGAAGGGGTCTTTGGGGGGTTCCAGTCCCTTTTTTGAGGGGGGGGGGCCCTGTCCCAGTTTGGGGGCTCCTGGGTTACCCTTTGAGGGGTGGGGGGGCTGGGTCCTCTTTGGGGTGCTCTGCCCTTTTGGGGGGGTCCCAGACCCTGAGTAGTGGGGGGGTGGTCTTTGGGGGGTTCCAGTCCCTTTTTTTGGGGGGGGGGCTGTCCCTGTTTGGGGCTCCTGGGTACCCTTTGAGGGGTGGGGGGGGCTGGGTCCTCTTTGGGGGTTCCAGTTCCTTTTTGGGGGGGGGTCTGTCCCAGTTTGGGGGCTCCTGGGTACCCTTGAGGGGCGGGGGGGGGGCTGGGTACTCTTTGGGGTGCTCTGCCCTTTTGGGGGGGGTCCCAGACCCTGGAGTAGTGGGGGGGGTGGTCTTTGGGGGGGTTCCAGTCCCTTTTTGGGGCGGGGGGCCCTGTCCCTGTTTGGGGGCTCCTGGGTACCCTTTGAGGGGTGGGGGGGGCTGGGTCCTCTTTGGGGTGCTCTGCCCTTTTGGAGAGGGTCCCCCTGGAGTAGTGGGGGGGGGGTCTTTGGGGGTTCCAGTCCCTTTTTTGGGGGGGTCTGTCCCTGTTTGGGGGCTCCTGGGTACCCTTTGAGGGGCGGGGGGGCTGGGTTCTCTTTGGGGGTGCTCTGCCCTTTTGGGGGGGGTCCCAGACCCTGGAGTAGTGGGGGGGGGGGGGGGGTCTTGGGGTGCCTTGAACTTTTGGAGGGGGTCCCAGTCCCTTTTTTTGGGGGGGGGGGGCTGTCCCTGTTTGGGGCTCCTGGGTACCCTTTGAGGGGTGGGGGGGGGGTACTCTTTGGGGGTGCTCTGCCCTTTTGGGGGGGGTCCCAGACCCTGGAGTAGTGGGGGGGGGGTTCTTGGGGGGTTCCAGTCCCTTTTTTGGGGGGGGGGGGCGGGCCCTGTCCCAGTTTGGGGGCTCCTGGGTACCCTTTGAGGGGTGGGGGGGGCTGGGTCCTCTTTGGGGGTGCTCTGCCCTTTTGGGGAGGGTCCCCTGGAGTAGTGGGGGGGGGTCTTTGGGGGTTCCAGTCCCTTTTTTGGGGGGATCCTCTCCCTGTTTGGGGGCTCCTGGGTACCCTTTGAGGGGCGGGGGGGTCTTGGGTCCTCTTTGGGGGTGCTCTGCCCTTTTGGGGGGGTCCCAGACCCTGGAGTAGTGGGGGGGGGGGGGGTCTTGGGGTGCCTTGACTTTTGGAGGGGGTCCCAGTCCCTTGGGGGGGGGGGGGGGGGGGGTTGGGGGGTGCCCTGCCCTTTGGGGGGGGTGATCCCAGTCCCTGGAGTGGGGGGGTCTGGGGGTGCCCTGCCCTTTTGAGGGGTGTAAGGGGGAGTCCCTGCCCTTTTCGGGGGGGGGGGGGTCCCAGTTTTTGGGAGGGGGGTTCTGGGGGTGCCCTGCCCTTTGTAGGGGGGGATCTGGGGTACCCTGCCCTTTTTTGGGGGGGGGGGGGGGCTGGTTCCCCTTTTGGGGGTGCTCTGCCCTCTGAGGGGGGTGCTCTGCCCTCTGGGGGGGGGGGATTCCCAGTCCCTGGGGGGGAGGGGGGGGGGGGGCAGGGGGGTCCCCTACCCAAAAAGGGGGGGGGGGGGGGGGGGTCTCCCTCATTCTGGAGGAGGAATCTTGGGGGCCTGGTGTCTGGGTCCCCTTTTGGGGGGGGTCCCTGGGGGTGGGGGGCAGTCCCTGTTCCCTATGGGTGGTTGGGGGGGGGGGCAGGGGTGGGGGTGCCCCCCCCCCCCCCCGTGTCTGGGTCCCCTTTTGGGGGGGTCCTGGGGGGTGGGGGCAGTCCCTGTTCCCTATGGGGGGTTGGGAGGGGGGCAAGGGGGTGTGGGGTGCCCCCCCCCCCCTGTGATTGACACCCCCCCTCCCCTGCAGTGTGGGGCACTGCCCCCCCCCAGGACCCCGGAAGGACCCCCCCAATGGCGAATCCCCCCCAAAAGGCACCCGGAAAGCTGGAACCCTGCCAGGTATGGGGGTGGGGGGGGGGGGGGGTCCCACAGGTGGGGGAGGGGGAGCAGGGGTTGAGGGGATCCTGGGGGGATTTGGGGCGGGGAGGAGGGGGCAAAGAGGGGGTTCTCGTGGGGTGGGGGGAGGGTGGGGGGTGTGGTCCCATGGGTGGGTGGGGTCCATGTGGGGTGGGGGTGGGGTCCTGGGCTGGGGAGGGGTCTTACGGTGGGGGGAGGGGAGTCCTTGAGAGGGAGGGGGGGGTCCTGTGAAGGAGGGGGAATGGGGGAGGGGCCTGGAGCCCTGTGTTCCTTGGGAGGGTCCCCCCTCCCCTCGAAGGGTGTTTGGGGTCTCCCCCCTCCCCCCGAAGGGTGGTTTGGGGTCCCCCTCCCTCCCCCCTCCCAGAAGGGTGTTTTGGGGTCCCTCTCCCCTCCCTCCCCCCTCCCAGAAGGGTGTTTGGGGTCCCTCCTCCCCTCCCTCCCCCCCCTCCCCGAAGGGTGTTTGGGGTCCCCCCCCCTCCCCCCCGCCCCCCCCCCCCCCCCCGGAAGTGTGTTTGGGGTGTCCCCCCTCCCCTCCCCCCCCCGCGAAGGGTGTTTGGGGTGTCCCCCCCCAAGGGTGTTTGGGGTCCCCCCCTCCCCTCCCTCCCCCCTCCCCCTGAAGGGTGTTTGTGGTCCCCCCTCCCTCCACCCCCACCCCCGTGAAGGGTGTTCGGGGTGTCCCCCCCTCCCCCCGAAGGGTGTTTGGGGTCCCCCCTCCCCTCCCTCCCCCCCCGAAGGGTGTTTGGGGTCTCCCCCTCCCCCGGAAGGGTGTTTGGGGTCCCCCCTCCCCTCCCCCCTCCCCCGGAAGTGTGTTTGGGGTCCCCCCTCCCTCCCCCCCACCACGAAGGGTGTTTGGGGTGTCCCCCCCCAAGGGTGTTTGTGGTCCCCCCTCCCCTCCCTCCCCCCCCCCGGAAGGGTGTTTGGGGTCCTCCCCCTCCCCCCGGAAGGGTGTTTGGGGTCCCCCCTCCCCCTCCCCTGGAAGGGTGTTTGGGGTCCCCCCTCCCCCTCCCCTGGAAGGGTGTTTGGGGTCCTCCCTCCCCCCCCCCCCCCCACGAAGGGTGTTTGGGGTGTCCCCCCCAAGGGTGTTTGGGGTCTCCCCTCCCCTCCCTCCCCTCCCCCCGAAGGGTGTTTGGGGTCCCCCTCCCCTCCCCCCGAAGGGTGTTTGGGGTCCCCCTCCCCTCCCCCCTCCCCCGGAAGGGTGTTTGGGGTCCCCCTCCCCTCACCCCCTCCCCCCGAAGGGTGTTTGGGGTCCCCCTCCCCTCCCCCCTCCCCCCCGAAGGGTGTTTGGGGTCCCCCCTCCCCTCCCTCCCCCCCGAAGGGTGTTTGGGGGTCTCCCTCCCCTCCCGCCCCCCCCGAAGGGTGTTTGGGGTTCCCCCTCCCCCCCACCCCGGAAGTGTGTTTGGGGTCCCCCCCTCCCTCCCCCCCCCCCCCACGAAGGGTGTTTGGGGTGTCCCCCCCCAAGGGTGTTTGGGGGTCTCCCCTCCCCTCCCTCCCCCCCCCCCGAAGGGTGTTTGGGGTCCCCCCTCCCTCCCACCCCTCCCCCCGAAGAGTGTTTGGGGTCTCCCCCCCCCCTCCCCCGGAAGGGTGTTTGGGGTCCCCCTCCCCCCCCTCCCCCGAAGGGTGTTTGGGGTCCCCCTCCCCCCCCTCCCCCGGAAGGGTGTTTGGGGTCCCCCCTCCCCTCCCTCCCCCCGAAGGGTGTTTGGGGTCCCCCCTCCCCTCCCTCCCCCCCGAAGGGTGTTTGGGGTCCCCCCTCCCCTCCCCTCCCTCCCCCCCGAAGGGTGTTTGGGGTCCCCCCTCCCCTCCCTCCCCCCGAAGGGTGTTTGGGGTCCCCCCTCCCCTCCCTCCCCCCCGAAGGGTGTTTGGGGTCTCCCCTCCCCCCGAAGGGTGTTTGGGGTCCCCCTCCCCTCCCCCCCCCTCCCTGGAAGTGTGTTTGGGGTCCCCCCTCCCTCCCCCCCACCACGAAGGGTGTTTGGGGTGTCCCCCCCCAAGGGTGTTTGGGGTCCCCCTCCCCTCCCCCCCCCCCCCGAAGGGTGTTTGGGGTCCCCCTCCCCCCCCCCGAAGGGTGTTTGGGGTCCCCCTCCCCGCTGACCCCCCTCTCCCACCCCCCAGGCACAGGCCGGGTCCCCCTGGAGCCCTGCACCCTCCCGGCCCCTCCCCCACAGCCGTGAGTTGGGGGGGGAGGGGGGGTCTCAGAGCCCCCCCCTCAGGGGACAGTGGGGGAGGGAGGGTCTGGGGGCTCTGGGTGGCAGTGGGTGGGGGGTCCCAGAGCCTCCCTTGAGATGGCAGGGTGGGGGGAGGGGGAAAGGGGAGGTCTGTGAACCTCTTGGGGGGTGGGGGGGGTCCAGGGGCTCTGGGTGACAAAAGGGGGGGGTCCTGGTGATATTGGGTGGTTCTGGGTTCCTCCTCCCCATTAAAGCCCCCGTGGGTGATGGGGGGGAGGGGAAGGAAGCCCCTTTGGATGATGGGGGGGGGGGGCTCCAAGGGCACCATGGGTGACAGTGCAGAGGGGAAGGGTCCCAGAGCCCCTGTGGGTGACAGTGGGGGGCGTCCTGGAGCCCCTATGGGGGGGGGGGGGGGAGAGTGGGTCTCGGAGCCCCTTTGGGTGGCAGGGGAGGGGGTTCCAGGAGCCCCTCTGTGTAACTGGGGTGGTGGGGTGGTGGTCCCAGGGCCCCTTTGGGTGACAGTTGGGGGTGGGGGTGGTCCCAGGGCCCCTTTGGGTGACCATGAGGAGCAGTCCGAGGGCTCCATGGTGGCAGCGAGGGGGGGTCCTGAGGCCCCTGTGGGTGGCAGCGAGGAGGGGTCCTGAGGCCCCACGGGTGGCAGCGAGGGGGGGTCCTGAGGCCCCACGGGTGGCAGCGAGGGGGGGTCCTGAGGCCCCGTGGGTGGCAGCGAGGGGGGGTCCCAGGGCCCTGTGGGTGGCAGTGAGGGGGGGGGGGGGGGTCCCAGAGCCCTTTTGGGTGCCAGTGAAGGGGGGGTCCCAGAGCCCTTTTGGGTGCCAGTGAGGGGGGGGTCCCAGAGCCCTTTTGAGTGCCAGTGAGGGGGGGGTCCCAGAGCCTTTTGGGTGCCAGTGAGGGGGGGGTCCCAGAGCCCTTTTGGGTGCCAGTGAGGGGGGGGGGGTCCCAGAGCCCTTTTGGGTGCCAGTGAGGGGGGGGTCCCAGAGCCCTTTTGGGTGCCAATGAAGGTGGGGGGTCCCAGAGCCCTTTTGGGTGCCAGTGAAGGGGGGTGGGGGTCCCAGAGCCCCGTGGGTGGCAGTGAAGGTGGGGGGTCCCAGCCCAGAGCCCTTTTGGGTGCCAGTGAGGGGGGGGGGGGTCCCAGAGCCCTTTTGGGGTGCCAGTGAGGGGGGGGGAGAGTCCCAGAGCCCTTTTGGGTGCCATTGAGGGGGGGGGGGGTCCAGAGCCCTTTGGGTGCCAGTGAGGGGGGGGTCCCAGAGCCCTTTTGGGTGCCAGTGAGGGGGGGTCCCAGAGCCCTTTTCGGTGCCAGTGAAGCGGGTGTCCCAGAGCCCTGTGGGTGGCAGTGAGGGGGGGTCCCAGAGCCCTTTTGGGTGCCAGTGAGGGGGGGGGGGGTCCCAGAGCCCCGTGGGTGCCAGTGAGGGGGGGTCCCAGAGCCCGTGGGTGCCAGTGAAGGTGGGGGGTCCCAGAGCCCCGTGGGTGGCAGTGAAGGTGGGGGTCCGTGGGTGGCAGTGAAGGGGGGGGGGGTCCCAGAGCCCCGTGGTGGCAGTGAAGGTGGGGGGTCCCAGAGCCCTTTTGGGTGCCAGTGAGGGGGGGGGTCCCAGAGCCCTTTTGGGTGCCAATGAAGGTGGGGGGTCCCAGAGCCCTTTGGGTGCCAATGAAGGTGGGGGGTCCCAGAGCCCTTTTGGGTGCCAGTGAAGGGGGGTGGGGGTCCCAGAGCCCCGTGGGTGGCAGTGAAGGTGGGGGGTCCCAGCCCAGAGCCCTTTTGGGTGCCAGTGAGGGGGGGGGGGGTCCCAGAGCCCTTTTGGGTGCCAGTGAGGGGGGGGGGAGAGTCCCAGAGCCCTTTTGGGTGCCATTGAGGGGGGGGGGGTCCCAGAGCCCTTTTGGGTGCCAGTGAGGGGGGGGGGGGGTCCCAGAGCCCTTTTGGGTGCCAGTGAGGGGGGTGTCCCAGAGCCCTTTTGGGTGCCAGTGAAGGGGGGTGGGGGTCCCAGAGCCCTTTTGGGTGCCAGTGAGGGGGGGGGGGGTCCCAGAGCCCTTTTGGGTGCCAGTGAAGGGGGGGTGTCCCAGAGCCCTTTTGGGTGCCAGTGAAGGTGGGGGGTCCCAGAGCCCTTTTGGGTGCCAGTGAGGGGGGGGGGGGGTCCCAGAGCCCTTTTGGGTGCCATTGAGGGGGGGGGGGTCCCGTGGGCGTTGGGTGACAACACGATATTCCTGGGCACTTTGAATGACAAAGCCGGGGGGGGGTCCTGGTGGCTCTGGGTGCTGCAGGGGTGGCTCTGGGTGCTGCAGGGGTGGCTCTGGGTGCTGCAGGGGTGCCTCTGGGTGCCCCCTCCTCACGTTTGCCCCTCCCAGGCGCTCGTTCTCGCTGGAGGATTTCGAGGTGGGGCGACCCCTGGGCAAAGGGAAGTTCGGGAGCGTTACCTGGCGCGGGGAGCGGCGCTCGGGCTTCCTCGTGGCCCTCAAGGTGCTCTTCAAGTCCCAGGTGGAGAAGGAGGGAGTGGAGCACCAGCTGAGGAGGGAGATCGAGATCCAGGCCCACCTCCGGTACTGGGGGGGCACTGGGAGAGGGCGCTGGAGCGACCAGGGGGGTACTGGGAGATGTGGAAGGGACTGGGGGACTTCTGGAGTGATGGGGGGACACTGGGAGGGAGTCCTGGAGTAACCAGGGAGCACTGGGAGATGCTGGAAGGGACTGGGGGACTTCTGGAGTGATGGGGGGACACTGGGAGGGGGTCCTGGAGTAACCAGGGAGCACTGGGAGATGCTGGAAGGGACTGGGGGGGGGGGGCACTCGGAGAGGGCGCTGGAGCGACTGGGGGGGCACTGGGAGAGGGCGCTGGAGCGACTGGGGGGGCACTGGGAGATGCTGGAAGGGACTGGGGCGGGGGGGCACTGGGAGAGGGTGCTGGAACGACTGGGGGGGGGCACTGGGAGAGGTGCTGGAACGACTGGGGGGGGGGCACTGGGAGAGGGCACTGGAACGACTCGGGGGCACTGGAAGATTCTGGAAGAGATTGGGGAGCTTCTGGAGTGATGGTGGCGCACTGGGAGATGCTGGAAGGGACCAGGGGAGCACTGGGAGAGGGTACTGGAGCGACCGGGGGGTACTGGGAGATGCTGGAAGGGACTGGGGGACTCCTGGAGTGACTGGGGGACACTGGGAGGGGGTCCTGGAGTGACTGGGGGACACTGGGAGGGGGTCCTGGAGTAACCAGGGAGCACTGGGAGATGCTGGAAGGGACTGGGGGGGCACTGGGAGAGGGCGCTGGAGCGACTGGGGAGCACTGGGAGATGCTGGAAGGGACTGGGACGGGGGGCACTGGGAGAGGGTGCTGGAGCGACTGGGGGGGGGCACTGGGAGAGGGTGCTGGAGCGACTGGGGGGGGGCACTGGGAGAGGGTGCTGGAACGACTGGGGGGGGGCACTGGGAGAGGGCACTGGAACGACTCGGGGGCACTGGAAGATTCTGGAAGAGATTGGGGAGCTTCTGGAGTGATGGTGGCGCACTGGGAGATGCTGGAAGGGACTAGGGGAGCACTGGGAGAGGGCGCTGGAGCGACCGGGGGGTACTGGGAGTTGCTGGAAGGGACTGGGGGACTCCTGGAGTGACTGGGGGACACTGGGAGGGGGTCCTGGAGTGACTGGGGGACACTGGGAGGGGGTCCTGGAGTGACTGGGGGACACTGGGAGGGGGGTCCTGGAGTGACTGGGGGACACTGGGAGGGGGTCCTGGAGTAACCAGGGAGCACTGGGAGATGCTGGAAGGGACTGGGGGGGGGGCACTGGGAGATGCTGGAAGGGACTGGGGGGGGGGCACTGGGAGATGCTGGAAGGGACTGGGGGGGGGGCACTGGGAGATGCTGGAAGGGACTGGGGGGGGGGCACTGGGAGATGCTGGAAGGGACTGGGGGGGGGGCACTGGGAGATGCTGGAAGGGACTGGGGGGGGGGCACTGGGAGATGCTGGAAGGGACTGGGGGGGGGGCACTGGGAGATGCTGGAAGGGACTGGGGGGGGGGCACTGGGAGATGCTGGAAGGGACTGGGGGGGGGGCACTGGGAGATGCTGGAAGGGACTGGGGGGGGGGCACTGGGAGATGCTGGAAGGGACTGGGGGGGGGGCACTGGGAGATGCTGGAAGGGACTGGGGGGGGGGGCACTGGGAGAGGGCGCTGGAGCGACTGGGGAGGGGCACTGGGAGAGGGCGCTGGAGCAACTGGGGGGGCACTGGGAGATGCTGGAAGGGACTGGGGCGGGGGGCACTGGGAGAGGGTGCTGGAGCGACTGGGGGGGCACTGGGAGAGGGTGCTGGAGCGACTGGGGGGGCACTGGGAGAGGGTGCTGGAGCGACTGGGGGGGCACTGGGAGAGGGTGCTGGAGCGACTGGGGGGGCACTGGGAGAGGGTGCTGGAGCGACTGGGGGGGCACTGGGAGAGGGTGCTGGAGCGACTGGGGGGGCACTGGGAGAGGGTGCTGGAGCGACTGGGGGGGCACTGGGAGAGGGTGCTGGAGTGACCAGGGGGGTACTGGGAGATGCTGGAAGGGACTGGGGGACTACTGGAGTGACGGGGGGACACTGGGAGAGGGTCCTGGAGTGACTGGGGGACACTGGGAGGGGGTCCTGGAGTAACCAGGGAGCACTGGGAGATGCTGGAAGGGACTGGGGGGGGGGCACTGGGAGATGCTGGAAGGGACTGGGGGGGGGGCACTGGGAGATGCTGGAAGGGACTGGGGGGGGGGCACCGGGAGAGGGTGCTGGAGCGACTGGGGAGGGGCACTGGGAGAGGGCGCTGGAGCAACTGGGGGGGCACTGGGAGATGCTGGAAGGGACTGGGGCGGGGGGCACTGGGAGAGGGTGCTGGAGCGACTGGGGGGGGGCACTGGGAGAGGGTGCTGGAGCGACTGGGGGGGGGCACTGGGAGAGGGTGCTGGAGCGACTGGGGAGCACTGGGAGATGCTGGAGGGGACTTGGGGGGCACTGGGAAAGGGCGCTGGAGCGACCAGGGGGGTACTGGGAGATGCTGGAAGGGACTCGGGGACTCCTGGATTGACTGGGGGGACACTGGGAGGGGGTGCTGGAGTGACCAGGGGGGTACTGGGAGATGCTGGAAGGGACTGGGGGACTACTGGAGTGACGGGGGGACACTGGGAGAGGGTCCTGGAGTGACTGGGGGACACTGGGAGAGGGTCCTGGAGTGACTGGGGGACACTGGGAGGGGGTCCTGGAGTAACCAGGGAGCACTGGGAGATGCTGGAAGGGACCAGGGGGGCACTGGGAGAGGGTACTGGAGTGACCAGGGGGGTACTGGGAGATGCTGGAAGGGACTGGGGGACTCCTGGAGTGATGAGGGGACACTGGGAGGGGGTCCTGGAGAGACTGGGGAACACTGAGAGGGGGTCCTGGAGTAACCAGGGAGCACTGGGAGATGCTGGAAGGGACTGGGGGGGCACTGGGAGAGGGCGCTGGAGCGACTGGGGAGCACTGGGAGATGCTGGAAGGGACTGGGACGGGGGGCACTGGGAGAGGGTGCTGGAGCGACTGGGGGGGGCACTGGGAGATGCTGGAAGGGACTGGGGGGGGGCACTGGGAGAGGGCGTTGGAGCGACGGGGGGGGGGTACTGGGAGAGGGTGCTGGAGTGACCAGGGGGGTACTGGGAGATGCTGGAAGGGACTGGGGGACTCCTGGAGTGATGGGGGAACACTGGGAGAGGGTCCTGGAGTGACTGGGGGACACTGGGAGGGGGTCCTGGAGTAACCAGGGAGCACTGGGAGATGCTGGAAGGGACTGGGGGGGCACTGGGAGATGCTGGAAGGGACTGGGGGGGCACTGGGCGAGGGCGCTGGAGTGACCAGAGGGCACTGGGAGATGCTGGAAGGGACTGGGGGGCTCCTGAAATGATGAGAGAGCGCCCTGGAGTGGCTGGGGGGCACTGGGAGATACTGGGATGGTCTGGGGGGCTCCTGGAGTGACTGGGGAGGCACTGGGAGATGCTGGAAGGGACTGGGGGGGCTCCTGGAGTGATGAGAGAGGGCCCTGGAGTGATGGGGGGGATACTGGGAGAGGGTCCTGGAGTGACTGGGGGACACTGGGAGATACTGGAATGGACTGGGGGACTCCTGGAGTGATGGGAGAGGGCCCTGGAGTGATGGGGGGGATACTGGGAGAGGGTCCTGGAGTGACTGGGGGACACTGGAGTGATGAGAAGGGAGTCCTGGGGTAACCCGGGGGCACTGGGAGGCAGCCCTGGAGTGACTGGGAGGCACTGGGAGGGACTGGGGGGGGGCTCCTGGAGTGCTGAAAGGGGTGTCCTAGGGTGAGCAGGGGGCACTGGGAGAGGATCCTGGAGTGACTGGGTGGCACTGGGTGATGCTGGAAGCGACTGGGAGGCTCCTGAAGTGATGAGAGGGGGGTCCTGGGGTGACTGGAAGATGCTGGAATGGAGTGATGGGGGGAACTGGGAGAGGGCCCTGGAGTGACTGGGAGGCACTGGGAGCTGCTGGAAGGGACAGGGGGATTTCTGGAGTGACTGGGGGGTGGTACTGGGAGAGGGTTCTGGAGTGACTGGGGGGTGGTACTGGGAGAGGGTGCTGGAGCTACAAGGGGGTCACTGGGAGATACTGTAACGGACTGGGGGGCCACTGGGAGATGCTGGAAGGGACTGGGGGTCTCCTGAAATGATGAGAGAGAGACCTGGTATGACTGGGGGGCACTGGGAGATACTGGGATGGTCTGGGGGGCTCCTGGAGTGACTGGGGAGGCACTGGGAGATGCTGGAAGGGACTGGGGGGGCTCCTGGAGTGATGAGAGAGGGCCCTGGAGTTAAGGGGGGACACTGGGAGAGGGTCCTGGAGTGACTGGGGGACACTGGGAGATACTGGAATGGACTGGGGGGCTCCTGGAGTGATGAGAGAGGGCCCTGGAGTGATGGGGGGAACTGGGAGAGGGCCCTGGAGTGACTGGGAGGCACTGGGAGCTGCTGGAAGGGACAGGGGGATTTCTGGAGTGACTGGGGGGTGGTACTGGGAGAGGGTGCTGGAGTGACTGGGGGACACTGAGAGAGGGTGCTGGAGTGACTGGGGGACACTGGGAGATACTGGAATGGACTGGGGGGCTCCTGGAGTGATGGGAGAGGGCCCTGGAGTGATGGGGGGGGACACTGGGAGAGGGTCCTGGAATGGACTGGGGGGGTACTGGGAGATGCTGGAATGGACTGGGGGGGTACTGGGAGATGCTGGAAGGGACTGGGGGGGCTCCTGGAGTGATGGGAGAGGGCCCTGGAGTGATGGGGGGGATACTGGGAGAGGGCCCTGGAGTGACTGGGAGGCACTGGGAGCTGCTGGAAGGGACAGGGGGATTTCTGGAGTGACTGGGGGGTGGTACTGGGAGAGGGTCCTGGAGTGACTGGGGGGCACTGAGAGAGGGTGCTGGAGCTACAAGGGGGTCACTGGGAGATACTGTAACGGACTGGGGGGCCACTGGGAGATGCTGGAAGGGACTGGGGGTCTCCTGAAATGATGAGAGAGAGACCTGGTATGACTGGGGGGCACTGGGAGATACTGGGATGGTCTGGGGGGCTCCTGGAGTGACTGAGGGGGCACTGGGAGATGCTGGAAGGGACTGGGGGGGCTCCTGGAGTGATGGGAGAGGGCCCTGGAGTTAAGGGGGGACACTGGGAGAGGGTCCTGGAGTGACTGGGGGACACTGGGAGATACTGGAATGGACTGGGGGGCTCCTGGAGTGATGGGAGAGGGCCCTGGAGTGATGGGGGACACTGGGAGATGCTGGAATAGACTGGGGGGGTACTGGGAGATGCTGGAAGGGACTGGGGGGGCTCCTGGAGTGATGGGAGAGGGCCCTGGAGTGATGGGGGGGGACACTGGGAGAGGGTCCTGGAGTGATGGGGGACACTGGGAGATACTGGAATGGACTGGGGGGGTACTGGAGTGATGGGAGAGGGCCCTGGAGTGATGGGGGGGACACTGGGAGAGGGTCCTGGAGTGACTGGGGGGCACTGGGAGATACTGGGATGGACTGGGGGGCTCCTGGAGTTATGGGAGAGGGCCCTGGAGTGATGGGGGGGACACTGGGAGAGGGTCCTGGAGTGACTGGGAGACACTGGAGTGATGAGAAGGGAGTCCTGGGGTTACCCGGGGGCACTGGGAGGCAGCCCTGGAGTGACTGGGGAGACACTGGGAGATACTGGAGGGGCTCGGGGGGCTCCTGGAGTGCTGAAAGGGGGGTCCTAGGGTGAGCAGGGGGCACTGGGAGAGGATCCTGGAGTGACTGGGTGGCACTGGGTGATGCTGGAAGGGACTGGGAGGCTCCTGAAGTGATGAGAGGGGGGTCCTGGGGTGACTGGAAGATGCTGGAATGGACTGGGGGACTCCTGGAGTGATGAGAGAGGGCCCTGGAGTGATGGGGGGAACTGGGAGAGGGCCCTGGAGTGACTGGGAGGCACTGGGAGCTGCTGGAAGGGACAGGGGGATTTCTGGAGTGACTGGGGGGTGGTACTGGGAGAGGGTGCTGGAGCTACAAGGGGGTCACTGGGAGATACTGTAACGGACTGGGGGGCCACTGGGAGATGCTGGAAGGGACTGGGGGTCTCCTGAAATGATGAGAGAGAGACCTGGTATGACTGGGGGGCACTGGGAGATACTGGGATGGTCTGGGGGGCTCCTGGAGTGACTGAGGGGGCACTGGGAGATGCTGGAAGGGACTGGGGGGGCTCCTGGAGTGATGAGGGAGGGCCCTGGAGTTAAGGGGGGACACTGGGAGAGGGTCCTGGAGTGACTGGGGGACACTGGGAGATACTGGAATGGACTGGGGGGCTCCTGGAGTGATGAGAGAGGGCCCTGGAGTGATGGGGGGGACACTGGGAGAGGGTCCTGGAGTGACTGGGGGACACTGGGAGAAGCTGGAATGGACTGGGGGGGTACTGGGAGATGCTGGAAGGGACTGAGGGGGCTCCTGGAATGATGGGAGAGGGCCCTGGAGTGATGGGGGGGGACACTGGGAGAGGGCCCTGGAGTGATGGGGGACACTGGGAGATACTGGAATGGACTGGGGGGGTACTGGGAGATGCTGGAAGGGACTGGGGGGGCTCCTGGAGTGATGGGGGGGATACTGGGAGAGGGTCCTGGAGTGACTGGGAGACACTGGAGTGATGAGAAGGGAGTCCTGGGGTTACCCGGGGGCACTGGGAGGCAGCCCTGGAGTGACTGGGAGGCACTGGGAGATACTGGAGGGGACTGGGGGGGGGCTCCTGGAGTGCTGAAAGGGGGGTCCTGGGGTGAGCGGGGGGCACCGGAGGTGCCTCGGGGGGTGCTGGGTGTGGGGGTAAAGCAGGGGGAGGGGCTGGGGGCGGTCCCAGTGGTCCCAGTTGTCCCAGTTTCCCCCCCCCCCGGGTGCCCTTGAGGGGCCAACGGGGGGGTCCCCACCCCCCTGACCCCCCCCTGGGCCCCCCCAGACACCCCAACGTGCTCCGTCTCTACAATTACTTCCACGACCGGCGCCGGGTGTTCCTCATCCTCGAGTTCGCCCCGCGGGGGGAGCTCTACAAGGAGCTGCAGCGCTGCCGCCGCCTGGACCCCCCCCGCACGGCCACGGTGGGACCCCCAAACGGGCACCCCCGGGGCCCCCAGAACCCCCCCGAACACCCCCCCGCACGGCCACGGTGGGACCCCCAAACGGGCACCCCCAGAACCCCCCCAAACACCCCCCGCACGGCCACGGTGGGACCCCCAAACGGGCACCCCCAGGGCCCCCAGAACCCCCCTGAACACCCCCCTGCACGGCCACGGTGGGACCCCCAAACGGGCACCCCCAGAACCACCCCGAAACCCCCCGCTGCACAACCACAGTGGGACCCCCAGACGGGCACCCCCGGACCCCCCTGCTCCCCAGAACCCCCCCGAACACCCCCCGCACGGCCACGGTGGGACCCCCAAACGGGCACCCCCGGACCCTTCAGAACCCCCCCGAACACCCCCCGTATGGCCACGGTGGGACCCCCAAATGGGCACCCCCGGGGCCCCCAGAACCCCCCTGAACACCCCCTGCACGGCCACGGTGGGACCCCCAAACGGGCACCCCCGGACCCCCCCGAACACCCCCCTGCACGGCCACAGTGGGACCCCCAAAACAGGCACCCCCAGGGCCCCCAGAACCCCCCCAAACACCCCCCTGCACGGCCATGGTGGGACCCCCAAACGGGCACCCCCGGGGCCCCCAGAACCCCCCCGAACACCCCCCTGCATAACCACAGTGGGACCCCCAGACCGGCACCCCCGGACCCCCCTGCTCCCCAGAACCCCCCCGAACACCTCCTGCACGGCCACGGTGGGACCCCCGGACCCCCCAGAACCCTCCCGAACACCCCTTGCACGGGCACGGTGGGACCCCCAAACGGGCACCCCCGTACCCCCCGAACACCCCCCTCACGGCCACGGTGGGACCCCCAAACGGGCACCCATAGACCCCCCCAGAACCCCCCCCGAACACCCCCCGCACGGCCATGGTGGGACCCCCAAACGGGCACCACCAGACCCCCCAGAACCCCCCCAAAGACCCCCCGCACGGCCACAGTGGGACCCCCCCAAACAGGCACCCCCGGACCCCCCAGAACCCCCCTGAACACCCCCTGCACGGCCACGGTGGGACCCCCAAACGGGCACCCCCAGGGCCCCCGAACCCCCCCGAACACCCCCTGCACGGCCATGGTGGGACCCCCAAACGGGCACCCCCACACCCCCCAGAACCCCCCCAAACACCCCCCTGCACGGCCATAGTGGGACCCCCAAACGGGCACCCCCAGAAACCCCCCGAACACCCCCCTCATGGCCACGGTGGGACCCCAAAACAAGCACCCCCGGACCCCCCTGCTTCCCAGAACCCCCCTGAACACCCCCTGCACGGCCACGGTGGGACCCCCAAAAGGGCACCCCCAGAACCACCCCGAACACCCCCCCGCACAACCACAGTGGGACCCCCAAACGGGCACCCCCGGGGCCCCCAGAACCCCCCCGAACACCCCCCTGCACGGCCACGGTGGGACCCCCAAAAGGGCACCCCCGGACCCTTCTGAACAATCCCCTCAAGGGCACAGTGGGACCCCCAAAACGGGCACCCCCAGACCCCCCTGCTCCCTTGAACATCCCCTGCACAGCCACGGTAGGACCCCAAAAATGGGCACCCCTGGACCCCCCTGCTCCCCAGAACCCCCCCGAACACCCCCCTCATGGCCACGGTGGGACCCCCAAACGGGCACCCCTGGACCCCCCAGAACCCCCCTGAACACCCCCCTCATGGCCACGGTGGGACCCCCAAACGGGCACCCCCAGAACCACCCCGAACACCCCCCTGCATAACCACAGTGGGACCCCCAAATGGGCACCCCTGGACCCCCATAATCCCCCCAAACACCCCCTGCATCGCCACGGTGGGACCCCCAAAACGGGCACCCCCAGACCCCCAGAAACCCCCCAAACACCCCCCGCACGGCCATAGTGGGACCCCCAAACGGGCACCCCCAGAACCCCCCCGAACACCCCCCTCATGGCCACGGTGGGACCCCCAATCGGGCACCCCTGGACCCCCAGAAACCCCCCAAACACCCCCCGCACGGCCACGGTGGGACCCCCAATCGGGCACCCCTGGACCCCCAGAACCCCCCCGAACACTCCCTGCACAACCATGGTGGGACCCCCAAACGGGCACCCCCGGACCCCCCAGAACCCCCCCGAACACCCCCCGCACGGCCACGGTGGGACCCCCAAAAGGACACCCCCAGAACCACCCTGAACACCCCCCTGCACAACCACAGTGGGACCCCCAAACGGGCACCCCCGGACCCCCCAGAACCCCCCGAACACCCCCTGCACGGCCATGGTGGGACCCCCAAACGGGCACCCCCAGACCCCCCAGAACCACCCCGAACACCCCCTGCACGGCCATGGTGGGACCCCCAAACGGGCACCCCCAGACCCCCCAGAACCACCCCAAAGACCCCCCGCACGGCCATGGTGGGACCCCCAAACGGGCACCTCTGGGGCCCCCAGAACCCCCCCGAACACCCCCGTCACGGCCACGGTGGGACCCCCAAACGGGCTCCCCCGGACCCCCCAGAACCCCCCCAAACACCCCCTGTACGGCCATGGTGGGACCCCCGAACAGGCATCCCCGGACCCCCCAGAACCCCCCCGAACACCCCCCTCATGGCCACGGTGGGACCCCCAGACGGGCACCCCCGGACCCCCCAGAACCCCCCCGAACACCCCCCTGCATAACCACAGTGGGACCCCCAGACGGGCACCCCCGGACCCCCCTGCTCCCCAGAACCCCCCCGAACACCCCCCGCACGGCCACGGTGGGACCCCCAAACGGGCACCCCCGGACCCCCCAGAACCGCCCCGAACACCCCCGCACGGCCACGGTGGGACCCCCAAACGGGCACCCCCAGAACCCCCCCGAACACCCCATGCACGGCCACAGTGGGACCCTCAAACGGGCACCCCCGGGGCCCCCTGAACACCCCCGAACACCCCCCTGCACGGCCATGGTGGGACCCCCAAACGGGCACCCCTGGACCCCCCAGAACCCCCCCAAACACCCCCCTGATGGCCACGGTGGGACCCCCAAACAGGCACCCATAGACCCCCCAGAACCCCCCTAAACACCCCCCTGCACGGCCACAGTGGGACCCCCAAACGGGCACCCCCAGACCGCCCAGAACCCCCCTGAACACCCCCTGCACGGCCACGGTGGGACCCCCAAACGGGCACCCCTGGACCCCCCAGAACCCCCCCTAAAAACCCCCTGCACAGCCACTGTGGGGCCCCCAAACGGGCACCCCCGGACCCCCCAGAACCCCCCCGAACACCCCCCGCACGGCCACGGTGGGACCCCCAAAAGGACACCCCCAGAACCACCCTGAACACCCCCCTGCACAACCACAGTGGGACCCCCAAACGGGCACCCTCGGACCCCCCAGAACCCCCCGAACACCCCCTGCACGGCCATGGTGGGACCCCCAAACGGGCACCCCCGGACCCCCCAGAACCCCCCCGAACACCCCCCTGCATAACCACAGTGGGACCCCCAGACGGGCACCCCCGGACCCCCCTGCTCCCCAGAACCCCCCCGAACACCCCCCGCACGACCACGGTGGGACCCCCAAACGGGCACCCCCAGAACCCCCCCGAACACCCCCTGTATGGCCACGGTGGGACCCCCAAACGGGCACCCCCAGAACCCCCCGAACACCCCCCCGCACAACCACAGTGGGACCCCCAAACGGGCACCCCCGGACCCCCCAGAACCCCCCTGAACACCCCCTGCACAGCCACTGTGGAACCCCCAAAACGGGCACCCCCAGAACCCCCCTGAACACCCCCTGCATCGCCACGGTGGGACCCCCGAAACGGGCACCCCCAGACCCCCCCAAACCCCCACCCCCTACACGGCCACGGTGGGACCCCCAAAAGGGGCACCCACAGACCCCCCCCCCCCCGCTCCCCAGAACTCCCCCAAACACACCCTCCACGACCACAGTGGGACCCCCAAACGGGCACCCCTGGACCCCCCCAGAACCCCCCCGAACACCCCCTGCATGGCCACGGTGGGGACCCCCAAAAGGGCACCCCTGGACCCCCAGAACCCCCCCGAACACCCCCCGCACGGCCACGGTGGGACCCCCAAATGGGCAACCCCGGGGCCCCCAGAACCCCCCCGCACGGCCACGGTGGGACCCCTGAAACGGGCACCCCTGGACCCCCCTGCTCCCCAGAACCCCCCCAAACACCCCCTGTACGGCCACGGTGGGACCCCCAAACGGGCACCCCTGGACCCTTCACCCCCAGACCCCTCCAAACCCCCACCCCCTACACGGCCACGGTGGGACCCCCAAAAGGGGCACCCACAGACACCTCCCCTGCTCCCTCGAACCCCCCAAACACCCACTCCACGGCCACGTTGGGACCCCCAAACGGGCACCCCCAGAACCCCCCAAACAACCCCCCCACGGCCATGATGGGACCCCCAAAATAGGCACCCCCAGACCCACCCAAACCCCCCTTGCACAGCTACCATGGGACCCCCAAAACTGGCAACCCGGACCCCCCTGAACACCCCCCTCAAGGGCACGGTGGGACCCCCAAAACGGGCACCCCCAGATCCCCCCAAACAACCCCACACACGACCATCGTGGGACCCCCAAATGGGCACCCACAGATATCCCCCTGCACAGCCAGGGTGGGACCCCAAACGGGCACCCCCAGAACCCCCCAAACAACCCCCCCACGGCCATGATGGGACCCCCAAAATAGGCACCCCCTTGCACAGCTACCATGGGACCCCCAAAACTGGCAACCCAGACCCCCCTGCTCCCCAGAACCCCCCTGAACACCCCCCTCAAGGGCACGGTGGGACCCCCAAAACGGGCACCCCCAGATCCCCCCAAACAACCCCCCCACGGCCATGATGGGACCCCCAAATGGGCACCCACAGAGATCCCCCTGCACAGCCAGGGTGGGACCCCCAAACGGGCACCCCCAGACCCCCCCCTGCTCCCCAAACCCCCCCCTGAACACCCCCTGCACGGCCACCGTGGGACCCCCAAACGGGCACCCCCAGACCCCCCCCCCGCACACCCACAGGGGCACCCCAAAAATTGGGCACCCCCGGATTTGGGCGTTCAGGGGGGGTTTGGGGGGTTCTGGGGAGGGTCTGGGGGTGCCCCTGTTGGTCTGGGGGGTCTGGGGTGTGGGGGCAGATTTGGGGGTTCAGGGGGGTTCTGGGGAGGGTTGTGGGGAGCCCCTGTGGGTTTTGGGGTGCCCTGACCCCCCCCCCCCCCCATTGCCCCCCCCAGCTGATGGAGGAGCTGTCGCCCCCCCCCCCCCCTTTTGCCACCTTGTGCCTTGGGAGGATGTGGGGGGTTCTAGGGGGGGGCCTTTGGGGGTTCACGGTATTTTTGGGGGTTCAGGGGAGGCGTGGGGGGGATTTAGGGGTTCAGGGGGGGTTCGAGGGAAGGTTTTGGGGTGCCCTGATCCCCCCTTTGCCCCCCCAGCTGATGGAGGAGCTGTCACCCCCCCCCCCTTGGCACTTTGTGCCATGGGAGGATGTGGGGGATTCTGGGAGGTCTGAGGGGGCATTTGGGGGGTTCAGGGGGGATTTGGGGGTTCTGGGGAGGGTTTGGGGGTGCCCCTGTGTGTTTTGGGGTGCCCTGACCCCCCCCTTTGCCCCCCCAGCTGATGGAGGAGCTGTCACCCCCTCTCCCCTTGGCACCTTGTGCCGTGGGAGGATGTGGGGGATTCTGGGAGGTCTGAGGGGGCATTTGGGGGTTCAGGGGGGGGGATTTGAGAGTTCAGGGTTTTTTGGGGGGTTCTGGGGAGGGTTGTGGGGAGCCCCTGTTGGTTTTGGGGTGCCCTGACCCCCCTTTTTCCCCCCCAGCTGATGGAGGAGCTGGCGGACGCGCTGCTCTATTGCCACAGCCGCAAAGTGATTCACCGCGACATCAAACCCGAGAACCTCCTGCTGGGGCTCAAGGGGGAGCTGAAGATCGCGGACTTCGGGTGGTCCGTGCACGCCCCCTCCCTCCGGTACGGGGGGGCTGGGGGGGCAGTTGTGGGGCTGGGGGGCAATTGTGGGGCTGGGGGAGCTCTATGGGGCAGTTGTGGGGCTGGGGGAGTTCTACGGGGCAACTGTTGGGCTGGGGGGGCGCTATGTGGTGGAGGGGCCACTAGGGGGCAGCTGTGGGGCTCTTGGAGCTGCTATGGGACTGGGGGGGGCAGCTGTGGGGTGGGGGGGCACTGTGGGGCAGCTGTGGGCGTGGGGGGGCACTGTGAGGCAGCTGTGGGGCTGGGGGAGCTCTATGAGGCAGTTGTGGGGCTGGGGGGAGTTGTGGGGCAGTTGTGGGGCTGGGGGGGCAGTTGTGGGGCTGGGGGAGTTCTACGGGGCAACTGTGGGGCTGGGGGGGCGCTATGTGGTGGAGAGGCCACTAGGGGGCAGCTGTGAGGCTCTTGAAGCTGCTATGGGGCTGGGGTGGGCGCTATGGGGCAGCTGTGAGGCTGAGGGGCAGCTGTGGGCTGGGGGGGCAGTTCTGGGGCTGGGGGGCCAGCTGTGGGGCAGTTGTGGGGCTGGGGGAGTTCTACAGGGCAACTGTGGGGCTGGGGGGGCGCTATGTGGTGGAGGGGCCACTAGGGGGCAGCTGTGGGGTTCTTGGAGCTGCTATGGGACTGGGGGGGCAGCTGGGGGGTGGGGGGGCACTGTGGGGCAGCTGTGGGGCTGGGGGAGCTCTATGAGGCAGTTGTGGGGCTGGGGGGGCAGCTGTGGGGCAGTTGTGGGGCTGGGGGAGTTCTATGGGGCAACTGTGGGGCTGGGGGGGCGCTATGTGGTGGAGGGGCCACTAGGGGGCAGCTGTGGGGCTCTTGGAGCTGCTATGGGACTGGGGGGGCAGCTGGGGGGCACTGTGGGGCAGCTGGGGGGCTGGGGGAGCTCTATGAGGCAGTTGTGGGACTGGGGGAGATCTGTGGGGCAGTTGTGGGGCTGGGGGGGCGCTATGTGGTGGAGAGGCCACTAGGGGGCAGCTGTGGGGCTCTTGGAGCTGCTATGGGACTGGGGGGGGCAGCTGTGGGGTGGGGGGGCACTGTGGGGCAGCTGTGGGGCTGGGGGAGCTCTATGAGGCAGTTGTGGGGCTGGGGAGGCAACTGTGGGGCCGGGGGAGCTCTGTGGGGCAACTGTGGGGCCGGGGGAGCTCTGTGGGGCAACTGTGGGGCTGGGGGAGTTCTACGGGGCAACTGTGGGGCTGGGGGGGCGCTATGTGGTGGAGGGACCACCAGGGGGCAGCTGTGGGGCTCTTGGAGCTGCTATGGGACTGGGGGGGGGCAGCTGTGGGGTGGGGGGGCACTGTGGGGCAGCTGTGGGGCTGGGGGAGCTCTATGAGGCAGTTGTGGGGCTGGGGGGCAGCTGTGGGGCAGTTGTGGGGCTGGGGGAATTCTATGGGGCAGTTGTGGGGCTGGGGGGGCGCTATGTGGTAGAGAGTCCACTAGGGGGCAGCTGTGGGGCTCTTGGAGCTGCTATGGGACTGGGGGGGCAGCTGTGGGGTGGGGGGGCACTGTGGGGCAGCTGTGGGGCTGGGGGAGCTCTATGAGGCAGTTGTGGGGCTGGGGGGGCAATTGTGGGGCTGGGGGAGCTCTATGGGGCAGTTGTGGGGCTGGGGGAGTTCTATGGGGCAACTGGGGGGCGCTATGTGGTGGAGGGGCCACTAGGGGGCAGCTGTGGGGCTCTTGGAGCTGCTATGGGACTGGGGGGGGCAGCTGTGGGGTGGGGGGGCACTGTGGGGCAGCTGTGGGGCAGTTGTGGGGCTGGGGGAGTTCTATGGGGCAACTGTGGGGCTGGGGGGGCGCTATGTGGTGGAGAGGCCACTAGGGGGCAGCTGTGGGGCTCTTGAAGCTGCTATGGGGCTGGGGGGGGCGCTATGGGGCAGCTGTGAGGCTGAGGGGCAGCTGTGGGCTGGGGGGGCAGTTGTGGGGCTGGGGGGCTATGTGGTGGAGAGGCCACTGGGGGGCAGTTGTGGGGCTGGGGGAGCTCTATGGGGCAGTTGTGGGGCTGGGGGGCAGTTGTGGGGCTGGGGGGCCAGCTGTGGGGCAGTTGTGGGGCTGGGGGAGCTCTATGGGGCAGTTGTGGGGCTGGGGGGCAGTTGTGGGGCTGGGGGAGCTCTATGGGGCAGTTGTGGGGCTGGGGCAGCTCTATGGGGCAACTGTGGGGCTGGGGATTGCTATGTGGTGGAGGGGCCGCTAGGGGGCATGGGTTCTATTGGGTCCCTATGGCTCCCTGTGGTCCCTATGGGTCTCCGTGGGTCCCGGTGGTCCCTGTGGGTCCCGGTGGTCCCCATGGCTCCCTATGGCTCCCTGTGGTCCCTATGGCTCCCTGTGGTCCCTATGGCTCCCTGTGGTCTCCGTGGTCCCGGTGGTCCCTATGGCTCCCCGTGGGTCCTTATGGCTCCCTGTGGGTCCTGGTGGTCCCTGTGGGTCCCGGTGGTCCCCATGGCTCCCTATGGGTCCTGGTGGTCCCTATGGCTCCCTGTGGCTCCCTGTGGGTCCTTATGGCTCCCTGTGGGTCCTTATGGCTTCCTGTGGGTCCTGGTCCCTATGGCTCCCTGGTGGTCCCTATGGCTCCCTGTGGGTCCCAGTGGTCCTTATGGCTCCCTGTGGGTCCTTATGGCTCCCTGTGGGTCCCGGTGGTCCCTATGGGTCCTGGTGGTCCCTATGGCTCCCTGTGGCTCCCTGTGGGTCCTTATGGCTCCCTGTGGGTCCTGGTGGTCCCCATGGCTCCCTATGGCTCCCTGGTGGTCCCTGTGGGTCCTTATGGCTCCCCGTGGGTCCCTGTGGGTCCTGGTGGTCCCCATGGCTCCCTATGGCTCCCTGGTGGTCCCTGTGGGTCCTTATGGCTCCCCGTGGGTCCCTGTGGCTCCCTGTGGGTCCTGGTGGTCCCCATGGCTCCCTATGGGTCCTGGTGGTCCCTATGGCTGCCTGTGGTCCCCGTGGGTCCCTGTGGGTCCCTATGGGTCCCAGTGGTCCCTATGGCTCCCTGTGGTCCCTAAGGGGCCCGGTGGCTCCCGGTGAGTCCCTATAGCTCCCGGTGGGTCCCCATGGGTCTCCGTGGGTCCCTATGGGTCCCAGTGGTCCCTATGGGTCCCCGTGGGTCCCTATGGGTCACTAAGGGTCCCCGTGGTCCCCATGGGTCTCCGTGGGTCCCTATGGCTCCCTATGGGTCCCTGTGGTCCCTATGGGTCCCCGTGGGTCCCTATGGGTCACTAAGGGTCCCCGTGGTCCCCATGGGTCTCCGTGGGTCCCTATGGCTCCCTATGGGTCCCCGTGGTCCCTATGGGTCCCAGTGGTCCCCGTGGCTCCCCGTGGGTCCCTATGGGTCCCCGTGGTCCCTATGGGTCCCCGTGGGTCACCCGTGGCCCCCCCTCTCCCCGCGCAGGCGCCGCACGCTCTGTGGGACCCTCGATTACCTCCCCCCGGAGATGGTGGAGGGGGCGGCGCACGACGAGAAGGTCGATCTCTGGTGCCTGGGGGTGCTCTGCTTCGAGCTGCTGGTGGGGAACCCCCCCTTCGAGAGCTCCTCCCACGCCGAGACCTACCGGCGCATCACCAAGGTGGGGGCACCCCCCCAGGGCACCCCAAAACCCTGCCATCCCCCCCCCAGGGCACCCCCAAAACCCTGGGACCCCCCCTGCTTCGAGAGCCCCTCCAATGCCAAGACCTATGGGGGAACCACTAAGGTGGGGGCACCCCAAAACCCACCTCCCCGCACCCCAGCACCCCCCCAGGGCACCCCAAAACCCTGCCATCCCCCCCCAGGGTGCCCCCAAAACCCTGGGACCCCCCCCCTCTTTGAGAGCCCCTCCCAAAGCGAGACCTATGGGTGAACCACCAAGGTGGGGGCACCCCAAAACCCACCTCCCCGCACCCCAGCACCCCCTCCAGGGCACCCCAAAAACCCTGCCATCCCCCCCCAGGGTGCCCCCAAAACCCTGGGACCCCCCCAGGGCACCCCCAAAACCCTGGGACCCCCCCCCTCTTTGAGAGCCCCTCCCAAAGCGAGACCTATGGGTGAACCACCAAGGTGGGGGCACCCCAAAACCCACCTCCCCGCAACCCAGCACCCCCCCCAGGGCACCCCCAAAACCCTGCCATCCCCCCCCAGGGCACCCCCAAAACCCTGGGACCCCCCCTCTTTGAGAGCCCCTCCCAAAGCGAGACCTATGGGTGAACCACCAAGGTGGGGGCACCCCAAAACCCACCCCCTGTCACCTCAACACCCCCACCCAGGGCATCCTATGGCACCACCAAAGCCCCCCGGGCACCCCAAAACCCTGGGACCCCCCTATAGCTCCCCCCATAGCACCCCCAAACCCCTGGGACCCCCCCCACCTTTGAGAGCCCCTCCCACGCTGAGACCTGTGGGTGCGTCACCAAGGTGGGGGCACCCCAAAACCCTGCCATCCCCCTCCCCAGGGCACCCCCAAAACCCTAGGACCCCCTCCCTTTGAGAGCCCCTCCCAAAGCGAGACCTATGGGTGAACCACCAAGGTGGGGGCACCCAAAACCCACCTCCCCGCACCCCAGCACCCCCTCCAGGGCACCCCAAAACCCTGCCATCCCCCCCAGGGTGCCCCAAAACCCTGGGACCCCCCCAGGGCACCCCCAAAACCCTGGGACACCCCCCCCCCTTTGAGAACCCCTCCCAAAGCGAGACCTATGGGTGAACCACCAAGGTGGGGGCACCCCAAAACCCACCTCCCCGCACCCCATCACCCCCCCAGGGCACCCCAAAACCCTGCCATCCCCCCCCTCAGGGCACCCCCAAAACCCTGGGAACCCCCCCTCTTTGAGAGCCCCTCCCAAAGCGAGACCTATGGGTGAACCACCAAGGTGGGGGCACCCCAAAACTCACACCCAGGGCACCCCAAGACCCACCCCCCCCCCCCCGCATCCCAACACCCTCCGCCATGGCACCCCAAAACCCTGGGACCACCCTATAGCTCCCCCCATAGCACCCCCAAACCCTGGGACCCCCCCCACCTTTGAGAGCCCCTCCCACGCTGAGACCTGTGGGTGCATCACCAAGGTGGGGGCACCCCAAAACCCTGCCATCCCCACCCCAGGGCACCCCCAAAACCCTGGGACTCTCCCCCCTTTGAGAGCCCCTCCCACGCCAAGACCTATGGGTGAACCACCAAGGTGGGGGCACCCCAAAACCCACCCCCTGTCACCCCAACACCCCCACCCAGGGCATCCTATGGCACCACCAAAGCCCCCCGGACACCCCAAATCCCTTGGACCCCCTCAAACCCCCTCCTATTGCACCCCCAAACCCCTGGAACCTCCCCCTTTTAGAGCCCCTCCCACGCTGAGACCTGTGGGTGCATCACCAAGGTGGGGGCACCCCAAAACCCTGCCACCCCCCCCCCCAGGGCGCCCCCAAAACCCTGGGACCCCCCCTGCTTCGAGAGCCCCTCTAATGCCAAGACCTATGGGGGAACCACTAAGGTGGGGGCACCCCAAAACCCACCTCCCTGCACCCCAGCAACCCCCCCAGGGCACCCCAAAACCCTGCCATCCCCCCCCAGGGTGCCCCCAAAACCCTGGGACCCCTCCTCTTTGAGAGCCCCTCCCAAAGCGAGACCTATGGGTGAACCACCAAGGTGGGGGCACCCCAAAACTCACACCCAGGGCACCCCAAGACCCACCCCCCCCCCTGCATCCCAACACCCTCCGCCATGGCACC
>JAUMJJ010000888.1:0-48010 GCA_033556795.1 Tapera naevia | reverse complement strand
CTTGCGCCAAGCCCCGCCCCGGCAAACCCAGGCCGCGCCCTGTAACGGCCCTGGACACGCCCCCCACCTCATGCTGATCCCTCATTGGTGGGCTGCAGCGCCAGTCTACGCCCCTGACAGCCAATGCCCACGCTCCTTCAGCACAGAACACGCCCCCCCACCCCATTGCCCTCCCCCATTGGTGCCCCGCAGCCTCAGGCCCCGCCCCCCTCGAGCCGTTAAACCGCCGCCGCCGCGTCGTCACGTGACCGCACTCTCCCAGCCCGTACCCGATTGGCCGCACGGCCCACCCGTCGCGCTCCTATTGGCTGCTCTGCCCGTGGGGGGGGGGCGGGTCCTCGAGGCGAGGGTCCACTCTGATTGGCTGCGGCGCGCCCGGGGCCGCATTTCGAATCCGGGCGGCAACGATGGCGAAGCGACCGCGCGGGGCTGCGGCTGCGGGGCCGGCTCTGTCACGGCTGCCGGTACCGGTGGGGGCGGGCCAAGCGCCCCGCGCCCGAGGAGGATGACGAGGCGGCGGCAGGCCACAGCGGCGGCCACAGCGGCGGAGGCGGGCGCCGCCGGAGAAGGTCCTGATTCCCCGAGCGCCCCCACCCCCCCCCGAGCTCCGGTTCTGCCCCTCTTTCGCCTCCCCCCCTGCCGGTTCCATTCCTCCTCTTCCCGGTTCGGCCCCGCCCACACCCCTCTGGTTCCTCCCGTCCCCTTCCCCCCCCCCCCTCCCCCATTTTCTCCCGTCCCGGTTCCCCAGTCCCGGGTCCCCTCCCGGTTCCCCCCCGGTCCCCCCCAGGTCCCCCCCCGGTCCCCTCCCGGTCCCCCCCCCGGTCCCCTCCCGGTCCCCTCCCGGGTCCCCCTCCCGGTCCCCCTCCCGGTCCTCCCCTCCCGGTCCCCCCCCCGAGTCCCCCCCCCCGGTCCCCCTCCCGGTTCCCCCTCGGATCCCCTCCCCGGTTCCCCTCGGTCCCGTCCCGGGTCCCCCCGGTCCCGTCCCGGGTCCCGTCCCGGTCCCTCCCGCCCGTCCCGGGTCCGTCCCGGTTCCTCCCCCATCCCGTCCAGGTTTCCTGTCCCGTCCCGGTTTCCCCCCCCCGTCCCGGTTTCCATCCCGGTTTCCGTTGAACCCCTACCCCACCCCCTCCGTTACTCCCCCCCCTCCCCGGTGTGACGCCCTCCCTCCCCTCTCTCTTCCCCCCCCAGAAGCGGCCCCGTCCCGCCCCCCCCCCGCCGGGCTCCGCTCAAAGCTCTCGGTGTGACAGCAACCGGCAAGACAGGTACTGGGGCTACCGAACCGGGCTACCGGGGACTGGGGGGGCCAAGGATCCGGGGAGGGATCCGCTCTGGCCGGATCCCTGGGCCAAGGCTCCGCGGAGGGATCCGCTCTGGCTGGATCCGTGGGCCAAGGCTCCGGGGAGGGATCCGCTCTGGCCCGATCCGTGGGCCAAGGCTCTGGGGAGGGGATCCGCTCTGGCTGGATCCCTGGGCCAAGGCTCTGGGGAGGGATCCGCTCTGGCTGGATCCCTGGGCCAAGGCTCTGGGGAGGGATCCGCTCTGGCTGGATCCCTGGGCCAAGGCTCTGGGGAGGGATCCGCTCTGGCCGGATCCCTGGGCCAAGGCTCTGGGGAGGGATCCGCTCTGGCCGGATCCGTGGGCCAAGGCTCCGCGGAGGGATCCGCTCTGGCCGGATCCGTGGGCCAAAGCTCTGGGGAGGGATCCGCTCTGGCCGGATCCGTGGGCCAAGGCTCCGGGAGGGATCCGCTCTGGCTGGATCCCTGGGCCAAGGCTCCGGGGAGGATCCACCTCTGGCCGGATCCGTTGGCCAAGGCTCCGGGGAGGGATCCCCTCTGGCCGGATCCGTGGGCCAAGGCTCCGGAGAGGGATCCGCTCTGGCCGGATCCGTGGGCCAAGGCTCCGGGGAGGGATCCCCTCTGGCCGGATCCGTGGCCAAGGCTCCGGAGAGGGATCCGCTCTGCTGGATCCGTGGGCCAAGGCTCCGGGAGGGATCCGCTCTGGCCGGATCCGTGGGCCAAGGCTCCGCGGAGGGATCCGCTCTGGCTGGATCCGTGGGCCAAGGCTCCGGGGAGGGATCCGCTCTGGCTGGATCCGTGGGCCAAGGCTCTGGGAGGGATCCGCTCACCTGGCGCCCCCCTCCCCCCCCTCCCCCCCCCCCTTTCCCAGGACGTCAAAAGGCGGCGACGGTGGCGCCGCGCCCCGGCAGGTGAGGGACCCCCCCTCCCCCCCTCACCCCCCAACCCCCCCCAGGAGTGTCCCCAACCCCCGCAGGCCCCACCCTGTGTCCCCAAGGTCCCAAGACCCCCCCCGTGTGTCCCCAAGACCCCCCAATGTCCCCCCCCGTGTGTCCCAAAGTCCCCAAGGTCCCCAGTGCCCCCCCCGTGTGTCCCCAAGGTCCCCAATGCCCATATCTTGTGTCCCCAAGTCCCCAAGACCCCCAATGCCCCCACCCCTGTGTCCCCAAGGTCTCCAAGACCCCCCAATGTCCCCCCCCGTGTGTCCCCCAAAGTCCCCAAGGTCCCAGTGCCCCCCCCCCGTGTGTCCCCAAGGTCCCCAATGCCCCCATCTTGTGTCCCCAAGGTCCCCAAGACCCCCCAATGCCCCCCCCGTGTGTCCCCAAGGTCCCCAATGCCCCCCCCGTGTGTCCCCAAGACCCCCAATGCCCCCACCCTGTGTCCCCCAAGGTCCCCAAGACCCCCCAATGTCCCCCCCCCGTGTGTCCCCAAGGTCCCCAAGATCCCCCAGAGGCCCCCCCCGTGTGTCCCCAAGGTCCCCAATGCCCCCACCCTGTGTCCCCAAGACCCCCAATGCCCCCCCCGTGTGTCCCCCAAAGTCCCCAAGGTCCCCAATGACCTCCCCTATGTGTCCCCAAGACCCCCCAATGCCCCCCCGTGTGTCCCCAAAGTCCCCAAGGTCCCCCCAGTGCCCCCCCCGTGCTGTCCCCAAGACCCCCAATGCCCCCCCGTGTGTCCCCCAAAGTCCCCAAGGTCCTCAATGCCCCCCCGTGTGTCCCCAAGGTCCCCCCAGTGCCCCCCCCCGTGTGTCCCAAGACCCCCCAATGCCCCCCCGTGTGTCCCCAAAGTCCCCCAAGGTCCTCAATGTCCCCCCGTGTGTCCCCAAGGTCCCCAGTGCCCCCCCCCCCCCCGCAGGTCCCCAAGACCCCCAGTGCCACCCTTGTGTCCCCGCCACCCCTGATGTCCCCAGAGGTCCCCCCCCAAGGTGGTGGCCACCACCCTGGTGTCCCCAAAGCCCCTATTGCCCCCCATTGCCCCCGCCATGGTGGTGGCCACCACCCTGATGTCCCCAAGCCCCCCATTGACCCCCCATGGTGGTGGCCACCATGCCAGTGTCCCCAAGCCCTCCATTGTCCCCAAGGCCCCCATTGACCCCTCCCATGGTGGTGGCCACCACCCTGATGTCCCTAAACCACCCATTGACCCCTCCAAGGTGGTGGCCACCACCCTGATGTCCCCAAGCCCCCCAATGACCCCTCCATGATGGTGGCCACCACCCTGGTGTCCCCAAGCCCCCCATTGACTCCTCCAAGGTGGTGGCCACCACCCTGATGTCCCCAAGCCCCCCAATGACCCCTCCATGATGGTGGCCACCACCCTGGTGTCCCCAAGCCCCCCATTGACCCCTCCAAGGTGGTGGCCACCACCCTGATGTCCCCAAGCCCCCCAATGACCCCTCCATGATGGTGGCCACCACCCTGATGTCCCCAAGCCCCCCATTGGCCCCTCCAAGGTGGTGGCCACCACCCTGGTGTCCCCAAGCCCCCCATTGGCCCTCCCATGGTGGTGGCCACCACCCTGATGTCCCCAAGGCCCCCATTGACCCCTCCATGGTGGTGGCCACCATGCCGGTGTCCCTAAGGCCCCCATTGACCTCTCCAAGTGGTGGCCACCACCCTGATGTCCCCAAACCACCCATTGACTCCTCCAAGGTGGTGGCCACCACCCTGGTGTCCCCAAGCCCCCCATTGGCCCCTCCAAGGTGGTGGCCACCACCCTGATGTCCCCAAACCCCCCATTGACCCCTCCAAGGTGATGGCCACCACCCTGATGTCCCCAAGCCCCACATTGTCCCCAGAGGTCCTCCCATGGTGGTGGCCACCATGCCAGTGTCCCCAAGCCCTCCATTGTCCCTAAGGCCCCCATTGCCCCCCCATGGTGGTGGCCACCGCCCTGATGTCCCCAAGCCCCCCATTGCCCCCGCCATGGTGGTGGCCACCACCCTGGTGTCCCCAAGCCCCCCATTGGCCCCCCCATGGTGGTGGCCACCGCTCTGATGTCCCCAAACCCCCCATTGACCCCTCCAAGGTGATGGCCACCACCCTGATGTCCCCAAGCCCCCCATTGACCCCCCAAGGTGGTGGCCACCACCCTGATGTCCCCAAGGCCCCCATTGACCTCTCCAAGGTGGTGGCCACCACCCTGATGTCCCCAAGCCCCCCATTGACCCCTCCAAGGTGATGGCCACCACCCTGATGTCCCCAAGCCCCCCATTGACCCCCCAAGGTGGTGGCCACCACCCTGATGTCCCCAAGCCCCCCATTGCCCCCGCCATGGTGGTGGCCACCACCCTGGTGTCCCCAAACCACCCATTGACCCCTCCAAGGTGGTGGCCACCACCCTGATGTCCCCAAGCCCCCCATTGACCCCCCATGGTGGTGGCCACCACCCTGATGTCCCCAAGGCCCCCATTGACCCCTCCATGATGGTGGCCACCACCCTGGTGTCCCCAAGCCCCCCAATGACCCCCCCATGGTGGTGGCCACCGCCCTGATGTCCCCAAGCCCCCCATTGACCCCTCCAAGGTGGTGGCCACCACCCCATTGCCCCCCATGTCCCCCCGCCATGGTGGTGGCCACCGCGCCGGTGTCCCCAGTGCCCTGGTGTCCCCTCAGGAGGTCCCCCGGCGTCGGTGGCCGCCGCGCCGCGCCCCGGCCGCGCCCCGTGGGACCTGCGTGGTCAGGTGAAGGACCTGCAGGAGGCGCTGGGCGGCTGCCGGGAGAGGAACCTCCACCTGGAGCAGGAGCTGCAGGGCCTTCGGCGCACCTTGGCCACCACCCAACGGGACCTGGGCGAGCGCGAGCGCCGGGAGAGCGACTTCCGGCAGCGCCTCGGGTGAGCGCGGCGAGCCCTGCGGTGGGAGGAGTCAAGGCCGATCCCAAACCCGGCTCCCGGGGACCCTTCGGGGGTCTCGAAGGTCTTTGGGGTTCTCCAGATCCTCGACCAGAGCCTCCACCTCTTGGAGTCGGGGAATTGGGTGGGAGGGAGGAGATCTTGTAGGTGATCATGGCCAACCCAGGCCAGGCCAAGGGGAACCCAACCCAGGCCAACCCAGGCCAAGACCAACCCAACCCAGGCCAAGACCAACCCAACCCAGCCCAGGCCAAGACCAACCCAACCCAGGCCAAGACCAACCCAACCCAGCCCAGGCCAAGACCAACCCAGCCCAGGCCAAGACCAACCCAGCCCAGGCCAAGACCAACCCAGCCCAGGCCAAGACCAACCCAACCCAGGCCAAGACCAACCCAACCCAGGCCAAGACCAACCCAACCCAGGCCAAGACCAACCCAACCCAGGCCAAGACCAACCCAACCCAGGCCAAGACCAACCCAACCCAGGCCAAGACCAACCCAACCCAAGACCAACCCAACCCAGGCCAAGGGGAACCAAACCCAACCCAGGCCAAGGCCAACCCAAGCCAAGGCCAACCCAACCCAGGCCAAGACCAACCCAACCCAGGCCAAGACCAACCCAGCCCAGGCCAAGACCAACCCAGCCCAGGCCAAGACCAACCCAGCCCAGCCCAGGCCAAGACCAACCCAGCCCAGCCCAGGCCAAGACCAACCCAGCCCAACCCAGGCCAAGACCAACCCAACCCAGGCCAAGACCAACCCAACCCAGCCCAGGCCAAGACCAACCCAGGCCAACCCAGCCCAAGGGGAACCCAACCCAACCCAGGCCAAGGGGAACCAAACCTAACCCAGGCCAAGGGGAACCAAACCCAACCCAGGCCAAGGGGAACCAAACCTAACCCAGGCCAAGGGGAACCCAACCCAGGCCAAGGGGAACCCAGCCCAACCCAGGCCAAGACCAACCCAACCCAGGCCAAGACCAACCCAGGCCAACCCAGCCCAAGGGGAACCCAACCCAACCCAGGCCAAGGGGAACCAAACCCAACCCAGGCCAAGGGGAACCAAACCCAACCCAGGCCAAGACCAACCAAACCCAACCCAGGCCAAGGGGAACCAAACCCAACCCAGGCCAAGGGGAACCAAACCCAACCCAGCCCAGGCCAAGACCAACCCAACCCAGCCCAGGCCAAGACCAACCCAACCCAGCCCAGGCCAAGACCAACCCAGCCCAGGCCAAGGGGAACCCAAACCAAGACCAACCCAGCCCAACCCAGGCCAAGACCAACCCAACCCAGCCCAGGCCAAGGGGAACCCAAACCAAGACCAACCCAGCCCAACCCAGGCCAAGACCAACCCAACCCAACCCAGGCCAAGACCAACCCAACCCAACCCAGGCCAAGATCAACCCAACCCAAGACCAACCCAACCCAACCCAGGCCAAGACCAACCCAACCCAACCCAGGCCAAGGGGAACCAAACCCAACCCAGGCCAAGGCCAACCCAAGCCAAGGCCAAGGCCAACCCAAGCCAAGGCCAACCCAACCCAAGCCAAGGCCAACCCAACCCAGGCCAAGGGGAACCCAACCCAGGCCAAGGGGAACCCAACCCAGGCCAAGGGGAACCCAACCCAGGCCAAGACCAACCCAGGCCAACCCAGGCCAAGACCAACCCAACCCAGCCCAGGCCAAGACCAACCCAGCCCAGGCCAAGGGGACCCAAGACCAACCCAACCCAAGACCAACCCAACCCAAGACCAACCCAGCCCAGGCCAAGACCAACCCAACCCCCGAGCCCTGGTGCCCCCCCCTTGAGCCCTGGTGCCCCCCCTCGAGCCCTGGTGCCCCCCCCCGAGCCCTGGTGCCCCCCCTCGAGCCCTGGTGCCCCCCCCTGAGCCCTGGTGCCCCCCCTCGAGCCCTGGTGCCCCCCCCTCGAGCCCTGGTGCCCCCCCCTGAGCCCTGGTGCCCCCCCTGGCAGCCCTGGTGCCCCCCCCTCGAGCCCTGGTGCCCCCCCCTCGAGCCCTGGTGCCCCCCCCTCGAGCCCTTGTGCCCCCCTCGAGCCCTTGTGCCCCCCCCCTCGAGCCCTTGTGCCCCCCCCCTCGAGCCCTTGTGCCCCCCCTCGAGCCCTGGTGTCCCCCCTCGAGCCGCAGTGCCCCCTGGCAGCCCCGGTGCCCCCCCGAGCCGCGGTGCCCCCCCTGTCCCTTTGCCCAGGGCTCTGGAGGCCGAGGTGCGGCGCGGCCGGGAGGAGGCCGAGCGCTGGCGGGAGGAGGCCGAGGCGCTGGTGGCCGAGAAGCAGCTCTTGGCCGAGGAGCTGGCGCTGCGGCGCGAGGAGCTGGCGCGGGCACGGAGCGACAACGAGGAGCTGGGGGGGCGCCTGCGGGACTGCGAGGTGGGGCACGCCTCGGCCCCTCTGCCCCCCCCAGCTGTGCCCCCTCTGCCCCCCCTCTGCCCCCCTCTGCCCCCCCCCAGCTGTGCCCCCTCTGCCCCCCCCACTGACCCCCTCTGCCCCCCTCAACTGTGCCCCCTCTGCCCCCCCCACTGACCCCCTCTGCCCCCCCGCTGACCCCCTCTTCCCTCCCCAGCTGTGCCCCCTCTGCCCCCCCAGTGCCCCCCTCTGCCCCCCATTGACCCCCTCTGCCCCCCCTCTGCCCCCCCGAGCTGTGCCCCCTCTGCCCCCCCAGCTGTGCCCCCTCTGCCCCCCGCTGACCCCCTCTGCCCCCCGCTGACCCCCTCTGCCCCCCCCACTGACCCCCTCTGCCCCCCCCCACTGACCCCCTCTTCCCTCCCCAGCTGTGCCCCCTCTTCCCTCCCCAGCTGTGCCCCCTCTGCCCCCCCAGTGCCCCCCTCTGCCCCCCCGAGCTGTGCCCCCTCTGCCCCCCCCAGCTGTGCCCCTCTGCCCCCCCCGTTGACCCCCTCTGTCCCCCCCACTGACCCCCTCTGTTCCCCCAAGCTGTGCCCCCTCTGCCCCCCCTCTGCCCCCCCAGCTGTGCCCCCTCTGCCCCCCCAATGACCCCCTCTGCCCCCTCTGCCCCCCCCACTGCCCCCCTCTTCCCTCCCCAGCTGTGCCCCCTCTGCCCCCCCAGTGCCCCCCTCTGCCCCCCATTGACCCCCTCTGCCCCCCCTCTGCCCCCCCGAGCTGTGCCTCCTTTACCCCCCCGCTGACCCCCTCTGCCCCCCCGAGCTGTGCCCCCTCTGCCCCCCCTCTGCCCCCCCAGCTGTGCCCCCTCTGCCCCCCCCATTGACCCCCTCTGCCCCCCCCAGCTGTGCCCCCTCTGCCCCCCCCAGCTGTGCCCCCTCTGCCCCCCCCAGCTGTGCCCCCTCTGCCCCCCCCAGCTGTGCCCCCTCTGTCCCCCCCACTGACCCCCTCTGTCCCCCCCACTGACCCCCTCTGCCCCCCCAGCTGTGCCCCCTCTGCCCCCCCCACTGCCCCCTCTGCCCCCCGTCCCAGTTTCCCCCCCTCCCAATTGAGCCCCCGTTTCCCAACCCCCAAGTGTCCCCCTGGTGTTCCCAGTGTTCCCGGTGTTCCCGGTGTCCCCATTCCCATTGTTCCCCGTTCCCAGTGTCCCCTCTCCCGTTGTCCCCATCGTTCCCGGTGTTTCCCGTTCCCGGTGTTCCCGTTGTTCCCCATCCCCTTTCCTGCTGTTCCCGGTGTTTATGCTGTTCCCATTGTTCCCAGTGTTCCTGTTGTACCGTGTTCCAGGTGTCCCTGGTGTCCCCATTGTTCCCCGTTCCCGTTGTTCCCAGTGGCCCCATTCCCATTGTTCCTGGTGTTTCCATTGTTCCCTGTTCCCAGTGCCACCATTCCTGTTATTCCCGGTGTCACCATTCCCGATGTCCCCTTTCCCGGTGTTCCAGTTGTTCCCGGTGTTCCCTGTTCCTGTTGTTCCCAGTGTCCCCTTTCCCATTGTCCCCAGTGTGCCTGGTGTTCCCGTTGTCCCCAGTGTTCCCGGTGTCCCCGTTGTTCCCTGTTGTCATTATCCCCATTGTTCCCATTGTTCCCTGTTCCCGGTGTTCCCATTGTTCCCTGTTGTCATTGTTCCCTGTTGTCCCCATTGTTCCCATTGTCCCCATTGTTCCTGGTGTTGCCATTGTTCCCGGCGTTCCTGGTGTTTCCTGTTCCCGGTGTCCCCAGTGTTCCCGTTGTTCCCGGTCTTCCTGGTGTTTCCTGTTCCTGGTGTTCCTGTTGTTCCCTGTTCCCGTTGTTCCCGGTGTCCCCTTTGCAGTTGTCCCCAGTGTTCCCAGTGTCCCCATTCCCGGTGTTCCCATTGTTCCTGGTGTCCCCATTCCCATTGTTCCCTGTTCCTGGTGTCACCATTTCCCCGCGCTCCTGATGTTCCCCGTTCCCGTTGTTCCCGGTGTCACCGTTCCCGTTGTTCCCTGTTCCTGGTGTCCCCGGTGTTCTTGGTGTCACCGTTCTCGTTGTTCCCCGTTCCCGTTGTCCCCGTTGTTCCTTGTTCCTGTTGTTCCCCATTCCCATTCCCCCCGTTGTCCCTGGTGTCCCCGTTCCCGTTGTTCCCCATTCCTGTTGTCCCCGGTGTCCCCGGTCCCATTGTTCCCCGTTCCCGTTGTTCCCAGTGTCCCCGTTCCCATTGTTCCCATTGTTCCCCATTCCCGTTGTCCCCGGTGTCACTGTTCCCCCCGTTCCCATTGTTCCCCCTGTACCCCCGGTGTCCCTGTTCCCCCCGTTGTTCCCCGTTCCCCCTGGTGTCCCTGTTCCCGTTGTTCCCCGTTCCCGGTGTCCCTGTTGTCTCTGGTGTCCCAGTTCCCGTTGTTCCCCGTTCCCCCTGTTCCCGTTGTTCCCTGTTCCCCCCGGTGTCCCTGTTCCTGGTGTTCCCGGTGTCCCTGGTGTCCCCATTCCCATTGTTCCCCGTTCCCATTGTTCCTGGTGTCCCCGTTCCCCCCGGTGTCCCCGTTCCCATTGTTCCCATTCCCCCTGGTGTCCCCGGTGTCCCCATTCCCATTGTTCCCCATTCCCATTGTCCCCGGTGTCCCTGTTGTTCCCGTTGTTCCGGTTGTTCCCCATTCCTGGTGTCCCCGTTGTTCCCTGTTCCCCCTGTTCCCCCCGTCCCCCCGGTTGTTCCCCCTGTCCCCCCGGTGTCACCGTTCCCGTTGTTCCCCATTCCCGTTGTTCCCATTGTTTCCTGTTCCCCCAGTGTCCCTGTCTCCGTTCCCCCCGGTGTCTCCGTTCCCGTTGTTCCCAGTCTTCCTGTTGTTCCTGTTCCCCCCGTTCCCGTTGTTCCCCGTTCCCCCCGTTGTTCCGGTTGTTCCCCCCATTCCCCCCGGTGTCCCCATTCCCGGTGTCCCCGGTGTCCCCATTGTTCCCTGTTCCCGTTGTCCCCGTTGTCCCTGTTCCCCCGGTTGTTCCGGTTGTTCCCTGTTCCTGGTGTCCCCGTTGTTCCCTGTTCCCCCCGTCCCCCCGGTTGTTCCCCCCTTCCCCCCGGTGTCACTGTTCCCGTTGCTCCCCATTCCTGTTGCTCCCCATCCCCGTTGTTCCCATTGTTTCCTGTTCCCCCAGTGTCCCTGTTCCCGGTGTCCCTGTTCCCCCCCGTTCCCCCTGGTGTCCCCGTTGTTCCGGTTGTTCCCCCGGTTGTTCCGGTTGTTCCCCGTTCCCGTTGTCCCCCCGGTGGTTCCCCCGGTGTCACGGTGTCACGGTCCCCGTTCCGGTTGTCCCCCGTTCCGGTTGTCCCCCGTTCTGGCTGTCCCCCTGGTGTCACGGTCCCCGTTCCGGTTGTTCCCCGTTCCGATTGTTCCCTGTTCCCGTTGTCCCCCTGGCGGTTCCTCCGGTGTCACGGTTCCCGTTCCGGTTGTTCCCCGTTCTGGTTGTCCCCCCCGTTGTTCCCCCGGTGTCACGGTCCCCTTTCCAGTTGTTCCCCGTTCCGGTTGTTCCCCGTTCTGTCTGTCCCCCCGGTGTCACGGTCACCGTTCCGGTTGTTCCCCGTTCCCGTTGTTCCCCGTTCCCGTAGTCCCCCCGGTTGTCCCCCCCGGTGTCACGGTCCCCGTTCCGGTTGTTCCCCGTTCCCGTTGTTCCCCTGGTGGTTCCCCCGGTGTCACGGTTCCCGTTCCGGTTGTTCCCTGTTCCGGTTGTTCCCCGTTCCCGTTGTTCCCCTGGTGGTTCCCCCGGTGTCACGGTCCCCGTTCCGGTTGTTCCCCGTTCCCCGTTGTTCCCCGTTCCGGTTGTTCCCCGTTCCGGTTGTTCCCAGTTCCGGCTGTCCCCCCGGTGTCACGGTCCCCGTTCCGGTTGTTCCCCGTTCCCCGTTGTTCCCCGTTCCGGTTGTTCCCCGTTCCGGTTGTTCCCCGTTCCGGCTGTCCCCCCGGTGTCACGGTCCCCGTTCCGGCTGTCCCCCGTTCTGGCTGTCCCCCGTTCCGGCTGTCCCCCCGGTGTCACGGTCCCCGTTCCGGTTGTTCCCCGTTCCGGCTGTCCCCCGTTCTGGCTGTCCCCCCGGTGTCACGGTCCCCGTTCCGGCTGTCCCCCGTTCCGGCTGTCCCCCCGGTGTCACGGTCCCCATTCCGGTTGTCCCCCGTTCCGGTTGTCCCCCGTTCCGGTTGTCCCCCGTTCCGGCTGTCCCCCCGGTGTCATGGTCCCCGTTCCGGTTGTTCCCCGTTCCGGTTGTCCCCCCGGTTGTCCCCCCGGTGTCACGGTCCCCGTTCCGGTTGTCCCCCGTTCCGGCTGTCCCCCCGGTGTCGCGGTCCCCGTTCCGGTTGTTCCCCGTTCCGGCTGTCCCCCCGGTGTCACGGTCCCCGTTCCGGCTGTCCCCCCGGTGTCACGGTCCCCGTTCCGGTTGTTCCCTGTTCCCCGTTGTTCCCCGTTCCGGTTGTTCCCCGTTCCGGTTGTTCCCCGTTCCGGCTGTCCCCCCGGTGTCACGGTCCCCGTTCCGGTTGTCCCCCGTTCCGGTTGTCCCCCGTTCCGGTTGTTCCCCGTTCCGGCTGTCCCCCGTTCCGGCTGTCCCCCCGGTGTCACGGTCCCCGTTCCGGTTGTTCCCCGTTCCGGCTGTCCCCCCGGTGTCACGGTCCCCGTTCCGGTTGTTCCCCATTCCGGTTGTCCCCCGTTCCGGTTGTCCCCCGTTCCGGTTGTCCCCCGTTCCGGCTGTCCCCCCGGTGTCATGGTCCCCGTTCCGGTTGTTCCCCGTTCCGGTTGTCCCCCCGGTTGTCCCCCCGGTGTCACGGTCCCCGTTCCGGTTGTTCCCCATTCCGGTTGTCCCCCGTTCCGGTTGTCCCCCGTTCCGGTTGTCCCCCGTTCCGGCTGTCCCCCCGGTGTCACGGTCCCCGTTCCGGTTGTCCCCCGTTCCGGCTGTCCCCCCGGTGTCACGGTCCCCGTTCCGGTTGTCCCCCGTTCCGGCTGTCCCCCGTTCCGGCTGTCCCCCCGGTGTCACGGTCGCCGTTCCCGCAGGCGGCGCTGACGCGGGAGCGTTCCCGGGCCGAGCGGCTCCAGGCGGAAGCGGAGGCTCGGGAGCAGCTCTTGGCGCAGTGCCAGGAGCAGCTCCACCTCCTGGAGATGGAGAGGAGGAACCTCCACAACCTCGTCCAGGAGCTGAAGGTGGGGGCCCGCGACACCCCCAGACCCCCCAGCACCCCAAAAACAGCACCGAGCACCCCAGACCCACCTCAGCACCCCAAAACCAGCACCGAGCACCCCAAACCCTCTCAGCACCCCCAAAACCAGCACCAACACCCCCAGACCCCCCCCAGCACCCCAAATCCCCCCCAGCACCCCAAGACCAGTACCGACACCCCCAGACCCTCCTGAGCACCCCAAATTCCCCTGAGCACCCCAAAACCCCCACAAACACCCCCAGACCCCCCAGAACCCCAAAACCAGCACCGAGCACCCCAAACCCCCCCCAGCACCCCAAAACCAGCACCGACACCCCCAGATCCCCCCAGCACCCCAAAACAAGCACCAAGAACCCCAAACCCCCCTGAGCACCCCAAAACAAGCACCAAGAACCCCAAACCCCCCTGAGCACCCCAAAACCAGCACTGAGCACCCCAAATCCCCCCCAGGACCCCAAAACCAGCACCAAGAACCCCAGACCCCCCCCAGCACCCCAAAACGAGCACCCAGCACCCCAGATCCCCCCCAGCACCCCAAAACCAGCACCGAGCACCCCAGACCCCCCCCAGCACCCCAAAACCAGCACCGACACCCCCAGACCCCCCCCAGCACCCCAAATCCCCTCCAGCACCCCAAAACCAGCATCGAGCACCCCAAATCCCCCCCAGCACCCAAAAAACAGCACCAACACCCCCAGATCCCCCCAGCACCCCAAAACAAGCACCAAGAACCCCAAACCCCCCTGAGCACCCCAAAACCAGCACCGAGCACCCCAAACCCTCTCAGCACCCCCAAAACCAGCACCAACACCCCCAGACCCCCCCCAGCACCCCAAATCCCCCCCAGCACCCCAAGACCAGTACCGACACCCCCAGACCCTCCTGAGCACCCCAAATTCCCCTGAGCACCCCAAAACCCCCACAAACACCCCCAGACCCCCCAGAACCCCAAAACCAGCACCGAGCACCCCAAACCCCCCCCAGCACCCCAAAACCAGCACCGACACCCCCAGACCCCCCCCAGCACCCCAAAACCAGCACCGAGCACCCCAAATCCCACCAAGCACCCCAAAACCAGCACCAAGACCCCCAGACCCCCCGGAGCACCCCAAGTTCCCCTGAGCACCCGAAAACCAGCACCAAGCACCCCAAAACCTCACTAAGCACCCCAAAACCAGCACCAGGACCCCCCCACCCAACACCCCAAAACCAGCACCAAGAACCCCAAACCCCCCTGAGCACCCCAAAACCAGCACTGAGCACCCCAAATCCCCCCTGAGCACCCCAAAACCAGCACCAAGAACCCCAGATCCCCCCCACCACCCCAAAACCAGCACCGAGCACCCCAGACCCCCCCAGCACCCCAAAACGAGCACCCAGCACCCCAAAACCAGCACCGACACCCCCACACCCCCCAGCACCCCAAATCCCCCAGAGCCCCTCAAAACAAGCACAGAGACCCCCAAACCCCCCAGCACCCCAAAACCAGCACCGAGCACCCCAAATCTCCCCCAGCACCCCAAAACCAACACCAACACCCTCGGACCCCCCCAGCACCCCAAAACCAGCACCGAGCACCCCCGGACCCCCTTGAGCACCCCAAAATCCCCCGAGCACCCCAAAACCAGCACCAACACCCCCAAATCCCACCAAGCACCCGAAAACCATCACCGAGACCCCCAAACACCCCCAGCACCCCAAAACCAGCACCAAGAACCCCAGATCCCCCCCAGCACCCCAAAACCAGCACTGACACCCCCAGATCCCCCCCCCAGCACCCCAAATCCCCTCCAGCACCCCAAAACCAGCATCGAGCACCCCAAATCCCCCCCAGCACCCAAAAACCAGCACCAACACCCCCAGATCCCCCCAGCACCCCAAAACAAGCACCAAGAACCCCAAACCCCCCTGAGCACCCCAAAACCAGCACTGAGCACCCCAAATCCCCCCCAGGACCCCAAAACCAGCACCAAGAACCCCAGACCCCCCCCAGCACCCCAAAACGAGCACCCAGCACCCCAAATCCCACCCAGCACCCCAAAACCAGCACCGAGCACCCCAGACCCCCCAGAACCCCAAAACCAGCACCGACACCCCCAGACCCCCCCAGCACCCCAAAACCAGCACTGAGCACCCCAAATCCCACCAAGCACCCCAAAACCAGCACCAAGACCCCCAGACCCCCCGGAGCACCCCAAGTTCCCCTGAGCACCCGAAAACCAGCACCAAGCACCCCAAAACCTCACTAAGCACCCCAAAACCAGCACCAGGACCCCCCCACCCAACACCCCAAAACCAGCACCAAGAACCCCAAACCCCCCTGAGCACCCCAAAACCAGCACCAAGAACCCCAGATCCCCCCCACCACCCCAAAACCAGCACCGAGCACCCCAGACCCCCCCAGCACCCCAAAACGAGCACCCAGCACCCCAAATCCCACCAAGCACCCGAAAACCATCACCGAGACCCCCAAACACCCCCCAGCACCCCAAAACCAGCACCAAGAACCCCAGATCCCCCCAAGCACCCCAAAACCAGCACTGACACCCCCAGATCCCCCCCCAGCACCCCAAATCCCCCCCAGCACCCCAAAACGAGCACCCAGCACCCCAAATCCCACCCAGAACCCCAAAACCAGCACCGACACCCCTAGACCCCCCCCAGCACCCCAAATCACCCCGAGCACCCCAAAACCAGCACCAGCACCCCAAATCCCACCAAGCACCCCAAAACCAGCACCGACACCCCAGACCCCCCCAGCACCCCAAAACCAGCATCGAGCACCCCCGGACCCCCTTGAGCACCCCAAAATCCCCCCGAGCACCCCAAAACCAGCACCAAGCACCCCAAATTTCCCCCAGCACCCCAAAACCAGCACCAACACCCCAGGACCCCCCCGAGCACCCCAAATCGCCCCGAGCACCCCAAAACCAGCACAGAGACCCCCAGACTCCCCTGAGCACCCCAAATCCCCCTGTGCACCCCAAAACCGGCACCGAGCACCCCAACCCCCCCCAGCACCCCCAAATCAGCACCGAGCACCCCAAATCTGCCTGAGCACCCCAAACCAGCACCGACACCCCAGGACCACCCCCCAGCACCCCAAAACAAGCACCAAGAACCCCAAACCCCCCAGAGCACCCCAAAACCAGTGCCGAGACCCCCAGATCGCCCGGAGCACCCCTAAACCAGAGCCAAGACCCCCAAATCCTCCTGACACCCCAAAACCAGCACCGAGCACCCCAAATCCCCCCAAGCACCCCAAAACCAGCACCAACTCCCCAGGACCCCCCCCCAGCACCCCAAAACCAGCACCAACATCCCCAGAACCCCCTGAGCACCCCAAATCCCCCCCAGCACCCCCAAAACCAGCACCAACACCTCCACACCCCCCGAGCACCCCAAAATCCCCGAGCACCCCAAAAACCAGCACCGAGACCCCAGGACCCCCCCCCCAACACGCCCAAAAACAGCACCAAGAACCCCAAACCCCCCTGAGCACCCCAAAACCAGCACTGACATCCCTGGACCCCCCCAAGCACCCCAAATCGCCCTGAGCACCCCCAAACCAGCTCCGAGACCCCCAGACCCCCCTGAGCACCCCAAATCCCCCTGTGCACCCCAAAACCAGCATCGAGCACCCCAACCCCCCCCAGCACCCCAAAACCAGCACTGAGAACCCCAAACCCCCCAGAGCACCCCAAAAACAGTGCTGAGACCCCCAGATTGCCCGGAGCACCCCAAAACCAGCACCGAGCACTCCAAATCCCCCCAAGCACCCCCAGACCCCCCCAGCACCCCAAAACCAGCTCCAAGACCCCCAAACCCCCCCCTGAGCACCCCAAAACCAGCACCGACACCCCCCAGACCCCCCCGAGCACCCCAAAAGCAGTGCCAAGAACCCCAGAACCAGCAGCAGAGACCCCCCCAGAGCCCCCCAGATCCCCCCTGAACCCCCAAACCCCACCTAAGAACCCCAGAACCTGGTCCCAGGACACCCCAAATCCCTCCGACACCCCAAAACCCACCCCCTTTATACCCCAAATCCCCCAAAACCCAGTCCCCCGTACCCTAAATCCTCCTGACACCCCAAAACCCACTCCCCTGGCACCCCAAATCCCCTGACACCCCAAAAGCCACTCCCTGACACCCCAAAACCCCCGCTCCCCACACCCAAATCCTCCCGATTCCCCAAACCACCCCTCAGAGACCCCCAAACGCCCCCCCACCCAAGAACCCCAAAACCAGCACCAGACACCCCCCCAGACCCCCAAACCCACCCAGATCCCCCCTGAACCCCCAAACCCCACCCAAGAACCCCAGAACCTGGTCCCAGGACACCCCAAATCCCCCCAACACCCCAAAACCCACCCCCTTTATACCCCTAAACCCAGTCCCCTGTACCCTAAATCCTCCTGACACCCCAAAACCCACTCCCCTGGCACCCCAAATCCCTCCCAACACCCCAAAACCCACTCCCCCACCCCCCAAATCCCCTGACACCCCAAAACTCGCTCCCCCCACACCCCAAAACCTGGTCCCACGAGACTCCAAATCCCCTCTGACACCCCAAAACCCACTCCCCCACACCCCAAATCCCCCCCAACACCCCAAAACCCACTCCCCTGGCACCCCAAAACCCTGACACCCCAAAAGTCGCTCCCCCCACACCCCAAAACCTGGTCCCATGAGACTCCAAATCCCCTCTGACACCCCAAAACCCGCTCCCCCCACACCCCAAATCCCCCCCAACACCCAAAACCCATTCCCTGGCACCCCAAATCCCCCCCAACACCCCAAAACCCATTCCCTGGCACCCCAAATCCCCTCTGACACCCCAAAACCCGCTCCCCCACACCCCAAATCCTCCCCGATGCCCCCAAACCACCCCTCAGAGCCCCCCAAACGCCCAAACCCCACCCAAGAACCCCAAAACCAGCACCAGACACCCCCCCAGACCCCCAAACCCACCCCAGATCCCCCCTGAACCCCCAAATTCCCCCTCCCCAGGGCAACATCCGCGTCTTCTGCCGCGTCCGCCCGGTGCTGCCGGAGGAGTCGCAGCGCCAGAAGGAGCTCAACCACCTCCACTTCCCCCCCGACGACCCCACCTCGCTCGTTCTCTCCCGCCCCGAGGAGGTGAGCGACACCCCCCACCCCCCCAATTAATTTGGGGTGTCCTTCCCCACCCCCCCCCCCCAAAGTCCCTAAAACCCCCTCTTTCGCCCCCAAAGCCGCGCCCGGGGCGCGAGCGCCGCCGCGTCGCCCGCTACGACTTCACCTTCGACCGCGTCTTCGGCCCAGCGCCTCCCAGGAAGAGGTGTTCGAGGAGGTGGCGCTGCTCGTGCAGGTGGGGACCCCCCCTGCACCCCGAAATCGGGGACCCCCTGCACCCCAGAATCCCCTCTGGGATCCCCAACCCCCCCCCAAGAGCCCCAAAACCAGGCCTGAGAACCCCTCCCCCAAAATCATCTCCTGAACCCCCAAACCCAGAACTCTGAGGACCCCAAAATCCCTTCTGAGAACCCCAAAACCAGGCCTGAGAACCCCCAAATCCTCTCTGAGGCCCCCCCAAAAATCATCTCCTGAACCCCCAAACTCAGAAGTCTGAGGACCCCCAGAACCCCCTCTGGGATCCCTAAAATCCCCTCTGAGAACCCCAAAACCAGGCCTGAGAACCCCCAAATCCTCTCTGTGAAGCCCCCCCCAAATCACCTCCTGAACCCCGAAATCCAGGCCTCTGAGAACCCCAAAATCCCCTCTGAGAACCCCCAAACCAGGCCCAAGAACCCCCAAATCCTCTCTCAGAACCTTCCCCAAAAATCATCTCCTGAACCCCCAAACTCAGATCTCTGAGAACCCCAAAATCCCCCCCAAGAACCCCTAAACCAGTCCCGGAGGTGTTTGAGGAGGTGGCGCTGCTCGTGCAGGTGGGGACCCCCCTGCACCCCGAAATCGGGGACCCCCTGCTCCCCAGAATCCCCTCTGGGATCCCCAAACCCCCCCAAGAGCCCCAAAACCAGGCCAGAGAACCCCTCCCCCAAAACCATCTCCTGAACCCCCAAACTCAGACCTCTGAGGACCCCAAAATCCCTTCTGAGAACCCCAAAACCAGGCCCGAGAACCCCCCTAAATCATCTCCTGAACCCCAAACTCAGACCTCTGAGAACCCCAAAATCCCTTCTCCTGAACCCCCAAACCAGGCCCAAGAACCCCTAAACCAGGCCTAAGGACCCCCCTAAATCATCTCCTGAACCCCAAACTCAGACCTCTGAGGACCCCCAGAACCCCCTCTGAGAACCCCAAAATCCACCCCAAGGACCCCAAAACCAGTCCCGGAGGTGTTCGAGGAGGTGGCGCTGCTCGTGCAGGTGGGGACCCCCCTGCACCCCGAAATCGGGGACCCCCTGCTCCCCAGAATCCCCTCTGGGATCCTCAAATCCCCCCAAGAGCCCCAAAACCAGGCCAGAGAACCCCTCCCCCAAAATCATCTCCTGAACCCCCAAACCCAGAACTCTGAGGACCCCAAAATCCCTTCTGAGAACCCCAAAACCAGGCCCAAGAACCCCCCTCAAATCATCTCCTGAATCCCCAAACTCAGACCTCTGAGAACCCCAAAATCCTTCTCCTGAACCCCAAAACCAGGCCCAAGAACCCCTAAACCAGGCCTAAGGACCCCCGAAATCATCTCCTGAACCCCCAAACTCAGGCGTCTGAGGACCCCCAGAACCCCCTCTGGGATCCCCAAAATCCCCTCTGAGAACCCCAAAACCAGGCCTGAGAACCCCCAAATCCTCTCTTTGAATCCCCCCCAAATCACCTCCTGAACCCCCAAACTCAGAACTCTGAGAACCCCAAAATCCCCCCCAAGGACCCCAAAACCAGTCCCGGAGGTGTTCGAGGAGGTGGCGCTGATCGTGCAGGTGGGGACCCCCCTGCACCCCGAAATCGGGGACCCCCTGCACCCCAGAATCCCCTCTGGGATCCCCAACCCCCCCCCAAGAGCCCCAAAACCAGGCCAGGGAACCCCTCCCCCAAAATCATCTCCTGAACCCCCAAACCCAGACCTCTGAGAACCCCAAAATCCCTTCTCCTGAACCCCAAAACCAGGCCCAAGAACCCATAAACCAGGCCTAAGGACCCCCCTAAATCATCTCCTGAACCCCCAAACTCAGACCTCTGAGGACCCCCAGAACCCCCTCTGGGATCCCTAAAATCCCCTCTGAGAACCCCAAAACCAGGCCTGAGAACCCCCAAATCCTCTCTGTGAAGCCCCCCCCCAAAAATCATCTCCTGAACCCCCAAACCCAGAACTCTGAGGACCCCAAAATCCCCTCTGAGAACCCCAAAACCAGGCCCAGAGGTGTTCGAGGAGGTGGCGCTGCTCGTGCAGGTGGGGACCCCCCTGCACCCCGAAATCGGGGACCCCCTGCACCCCAGAATCCCCTCTGGGATCCCCAACCCCCCCCAAGAGCCCCAAAACCAGGCCAGAGAACCCCTCCCCCAAAATCATCTCCTGAACCCCCAAACCCAGACCTCTGAGAACCCCAAAACCACTTGAGAACCCCCAAAACCAGGTCTGAGAACCCCCCCAAAAATCATCTCCTGAACCCCAAAATCCAAGCCTCTGAGGACCCCCAGAATCCCCTCTGAGAACCCCAAAATTAGGCCCAAGAACCCCCAAATCCTCTCTCAGAACCCTCCCCAAAATCACCTCCTGAACCCCCAAACCCAGAACTCTGAGGACCCCAAAATCCCTTCTGAGAACCCCAAAACCAGGCCCAAGAACCCCCCTAAATCATCTCCTGAACCCCCAAACTCAGACCTCTGAGAACCCCAAAATCCCTTCTCCTGAACCCCCAAACCAGGCCCAAGAACCCCTAAACCAGGCCTAAGGACCCCCCAAAATCATCTCCTGAACCCCCAAACCCAGAACTCTGAGGACCCCCAGAACCCCCTCTGAGAACCCCAAAACCAGGCCTGAGAACCCCCCTAAATCATCTCCTGAACCCCCAAACCCAGGCGTCTGAGGACCCCCAGAACCCCCTCTGGGATCCCTAAAACCCCCTCTGAGAACCCCAAAACCAGGCCTGAGAACCCCCAAATCCTCTCTGGGAAGGCCCCCCCAAAAATCATCTCCTGAACCCCCAAACTCAGACCTCTGAGGACCCCAAAATCCCCTCTGAGAACCCCAAAACCAGTCCCAGAGGTGTTCGAGGAGGTGGCGCTGCTCGTGCAGGTGGGGACCCCCCTGCACCCCGAAATCGGGGACCCCCTGCACCCCAAATTCCCTCTGGGATCCCCAAACCCCCCCAAGAGCCTCAAAACCAGGCCTGAGAACCCCCAAATCCTCTCTGTGAAGCCCCTCCCAAAAATCATCTCCTGAACCCCCAAACCCAGAACTCTGAGAACCCCCAAATCCTCTCTGTGAAGCCCCCCCCAAAAATCATCTCCTGAACCCCGAAATCCAGGCCTCTGAGGACCCCAAAATCCCCTCTGAGAACCCCAAAACCAGGTTAAAGAACCCCCAAATCCTCTCTGAGGACCCCCCAAAATCACCTCCTGAGCCCCAAAAACCCAGAACTCTGAGGACCCCAAAATCCCTTCTGAGAACCCCAAAACCAGGCCCGAGAACCCCCAAATCCTCTCTGAGGCCCCCCCCAAAAATCATCTCCTGAACCCCCAAACCCAGACCTCTGAGAACCCCAAAATCACCTGAGAACCCCAAAACCAGGCCCAAGAACCCCCCCCCAAAATCATCTCCTGAACCCCAAACTCAGAAGTCTGAGGACCCCCAGAACCCCCTCTGGGATCCCTAAAATCCCCTCTGAGAACCCCAAAACCAGGCCTGAGAACCCCCAAATCCTCTCTGTTAAGCCCCCCCCCAAAATCATCTCCTGAACCCCCAAACCCAGAACTCTGAGGACCCCAAAATCCCCTCTGAGAACCCCAAAACCAGTCCCGGAGGTGTTCGAGGAGGTGGCGCTGCTCGTGCAGGTGGGGACCCCCCTGCACCCCGAAATCGGGGACCCCCTGCACCCCAGAATCCCCTCTGGGATCCCCAACCCCCCCCAAGAGCCTCAAAACCAGGCCTGAGAACCCCCAAATCCTCTCTGTGAAGCCCCCCCCAAAAATCATCTCCTGAACCCCCAAACCCAGAACTCTGAGGACCCCCAGAACCCCCTCTGAGAACCCCAAAACCAGGTTCAAGAACCCCCAAATCCTCTCTCAGAGCCCCCCCCAAAAACATCTCCTGAACCCCCAAACCCAGACCTCTGAGGACCCCAAAAGTCTGCTCTGGACGGTCACCCCCTGACCCCCCCTGACCCCGTGACCCCCCCTGTCCCCTGTGTCCCCCCAGTCTGCTCTGGATGGTCACCCCCTGACCCCCCCTGACCCCCTGTCCCCCCTGTCCCCCGTGACCCCCCCCGTGTCCCCCCAGTCTGCTCTGGACGGTCACCCCGTGACCCCCCCTGACCCCCGTGACCCCCCCTGACCCCCTGACCCCCCCTGACCCCCTGACCCCCCCTGTCCCTGTCCCCCCAGTCGGCTCTGGACGGTCACCCCGTGACCCCCCCTGACCCCCCTGTCCCCCCTGACCCCCCCCTGTCCCCCCAGTCCGCTCTGGACGGTCACCCCGTGACCCCCCCTGACCCTGTGACCCCCCCTGTCCCCCCCTGACCCCTGTCCCTGACCCCCCCCTGTCCCCCCAGTCCGCTCTGGACGGTCACCCCGTGACCCCCCCTGACCCCTGTCCCCCCCTGTCCCCCCAGTCTGCTCTGGACGGTCACCCCGTGTCCCCCCTGTCCCCCCAGTCTGCTCTGGACGGTCACCCCCTGTCCCCCGGTGTCCCCCCAGTCGGCTCTGGACGGTCACCCCGTGACCCCCCCTGACCCCCCCTGACCCCGTGACCCCCCCTGTCCCTGTCCCCCCAGTCCGCTCTGGACGGTCACCCCGTGACCCCCTGTGTCCCATGTGACCCCCCCTGACCCCTGACCCCCTGTCCCTGTCCCCCCAGTCGGCTCTGGACGGTCACCCCGTGACCCCCCCTGACCCCCCCTGACCCCGTGACCCCCCCTGTCCCTGTCCCCCCAGTCTGCTCTGGACGGTCACCCCGTGACCCCCCCTGACCCCCCCTGTCCCCCCCTGTCCCCCCAGTCTGCTCTGGACGGTCACCCCGTCTGCGTCTTCGCCTACGGTCAGACCGGAAGCGGCAAAACCTTCACCATGGAGGGGGGGAGGGCCCCGCCAGCCTCGGCCTCGTCCCCCGCGCCGTGCGCTGCCTCTTCGCCCGCGCCCGCGCCCGCGCGCCCCACGGATGGCAGGTGGGGGCACCCCAGAACCCCTCGGGGCACCCCGGGCACCCCAAAACACCCCGGGCACCCCAGAACACCTCGGAGCACCCCGGGCACCCCCAAACCCCTCGGGGCACCCCTAAACCCCTCGGGGCACCCCGGGCACCCCAAAACACCCCGGGGAACCCCCAAACCCCTCGGGGCACCCCCAAACCCCTCGGGGCACCCCGGGCACCCCCAAACCCCTCGGGGCACCCCTAAACCCCTTGGGGCACCCCCAAACCCCTCGGGGCACCCCAGGCACCCCAAAACACCCCGGGCACCCCCAGAACCCCTCGGGGAACCCTGGGGACCCCAAAACACCCCGGGGACCCCCAAACCCCTCAGGGCACCCTGGGGACCCCAAAACCCCTCGGGGCACCCCAGGGACCCCCAAACCCCTCGGGGCACCCCCAAACCCCTCGGGGAAACCCAGGGACCCCCAAACACCCCGGGGCACCCCGGGGACCCCCAAACCCCTCGGGGCACCCCGGGGACCCCCAAACCCCTCGGGGAACCCCCAAACCCTTCGGGGAACCCCAGGGACCCCCAAACCCCCCGGGGAAACCCAGGGACCCCCAAACACCCCGGGCACCCCAAAACACCTCGAGGTGCTCCCAGGGACCCCCCAAACCCCTAGGGGCACCCCGGGGACCCCCAAACCCCTCGGGGAACCCCAGGGACCCCCAAACACCCCGGGCACCCCAAAACACCTCGGGGAACCCCAGGGATCCCCAAACCCCTCGGGGCACCCCAGGGACCCCCAAACACCCCGGGGAACCCCAGGGACCCCCAAACCCCTCGGGGCACCCCCAGGGACCCCGAAACACCTCAGGGTGCCCCAAAACACCACGGGGCACCCCCAGGGACCCCCAAACACCACGGGGCACCCCCAGGGACCCCGAGACACCTCGGGGCACCCCAAAACAAACACCCCCTGGGGTGCAGCCGGGGCGCAAGGGGGAGAGCCCTTGTGGGGGGGATGGGGGGGCACCGGGAGACTTCAGTGTCAGATCCTGGGGTCCACAGGGAAGGCCGGGGGTGCTTTTGGGGTGCAGGAGCCACTTTTGGGGTGCAGGGGTCACTTTTGGGGGCACAAAGGGTGCTTGGGCGACGGGGGAGCCTTTTTGGGGGGGCTTTGGGGGGCACCGGGAGAGTTCAGCACCGGCGCCTTGGGGATCCACGGGGAATGATGGGGTTGCTTTTGGGGTACTGGAGCCATTTTTGGGGTGCAGGACCCTTATTTTGGGGGTGCAGGGGCCATTTTTGGGGTGCAGAAGCCACTTTGGAGGTGCAAGGGGTGCTTGGGCGATGGGGGAGCCCTTTTGGGGGGGCTTTGGGGGGCACCGGGAGACTTCAGCGCTGGCGCCTTGGGGATCTGCGGGGAAGGCTGGGGGTGCTTTTGGGGTGCAGGGGCCCCTTTTGGGGTGCAGGGGCCATTTTTGAGATGCAAGACCCTAATTTTGGGGGTGCAGGGGCCATTTTTGGGGTGCAGAGGCCACTTTGGGGGCACAAGGGGTGCTTGGGTGACGGGGGAGCCCTCTTGGGGGAGCTTTGGGGGGCACCGGGAGACTTCAGTGTCAGATCCTGGGGTCCACAGGGAAGGCCGGGGGGGCTTTTGGGGTGCAGGGGCCATTTTTGGGGTGCAGGGGCCACTTTTGGGGTGCAGGGGACATTTTGGGGGTGCAGGGGCCATTTTGGGGGTTCAAGGGGTGCCTGGGGAAGGGGGAGCCCTTTTGGGGGGGCTTTGGGGGGCACCGGGAGAGTTCAGCGCCGGCGCCTTGGGGATCCACGGGGAAGGATGGGGGTGCTTTTGGGGTGCAGGGGCCCCTTTTGGGGTGCAGGGGCCATTTTTGGGGTGCAGGGGCCATTTTTGGGGTGCAGCAGGCAGTTGGCAGATGGGGGAGCCCATTTTGGGGGGGGCTTGGGGGGGGGCACTGGAAGACTTCAGCGTTGGCTCCTGGGGTCCACAGGGAAGGCTGGGGGTGCTTTTGGGGTGCAGGAGCCTTATTTTGGGGTGCAGGGGCCCCTTTAGGGGTGCAGGGTCCATTTTTGGGGTGCAGAGGCCACTTTGGGGGTGGAAGGGGTGTCTGGGCACTGAGAGAGCCCTTTTGGGGGGACTCGGGGGCTTTGGGGGGCTCCGGGAGAGCTCAGTGTCGGCTCTGTTGGGATCCGCGGGGAAGGCTGGGGGTGCTTTTGGGGTGCAGGCACCACTTTGGGGGTGCAGGGGCCATTTTTGGGGTGCTGGGGCCATTTTTGGGGTGCTGGGTCCATTTTGGGGGTGCAATGGGTGCTTGGGTGACGGGGGAGCCCTTTTTGGGGAGCTTTGGGGGGCACCGGGAGACTTCAGTGTCAGATCCTGGGGTCCACAGGGAAGGCCAGGGGGGCTTTTGGGGTGCAGGGGCCATTTTTGGGGTGCAGGGGACATTTTGGGGGTGCAGGGGCCACTTTTGGGGTGCAGGGGACATTTTGGGGGTGCAGGGGCCATTTTCGGGGTTCAAGGGGTGCCTGGGGAAGGGGGAGCCCTTTTGGGGGGGCTTTGGGGGGCACCGGGAGAGTTCAGCACCGGCGCCTTGGGGATCCACGGGGAAGGATGGGGGTGCTTTTGGGGTGCAGGGGCCCCTTTTGGGGTGCAGGGGCCATTTTTGGGGTGCAGGGGCTATTTTTGGGGTGCAGCAGGCAGTTGGCAGATGGGGGAGCCCATTTTGGGGGGGGCTTGGGGGGGGGCACTGGAAGACTTCAGCGTTGGCTCCTGGGGTCCACAGGGAAGGCTGGGGGTGCTTTTGGGGTGCAGGAGCCTTATTTTGGGGTGCAGGGGCCCCTTTTGGGGTGCAGGGTCCATTTTTGGGGTGCAGGGGCCACTTTGGGGGTGCAAGAGGTGCCGTGGGATCCATTTTGGGGGTGCGGTGTCATTTTTGGGGTGCGGGGGCCATTTTGGGGGGCAGAGGGTCCATTTTGAGAGCGCAGGGTCCATTTTTGGGGGCCCAGGGTCCATTTTTGGGGGCAGAGGGTCCGTTTTTGGGGTGCAGGGTCCATATTTGGGGGTGCGGGGGCCATTTTGGGGGGCATAGGGTCCATTTTGGGGGGCGCGGGGGCCGTTTTTAGGGGTGCGGGGGCCGTTTTTGGGGCACAGGGGCAATTTTGGGGTCGCAAGGTCCATTTTGGGGTGCAGGGTCCATTTTTGGGGTGTGGGGGCCATTTTTGGGACTCAGGGCAGGTTTTTGGGGGTGTGGATTCCAGTTTTGGGGTGCAGGGTCCATTTTTGGGGCCGTGGGATCCATTTTTTGGGGGCGTGGGGTCCGTTTTTGGGGGGCCTGGGGTCCATTTTGGGGGCGCAGGGGCCGTTTTGGGGGCGCCGGGTCCGTTTTTGGGGGGCCTGGGGGCCATTTTGGGGGCAAAGGGTCCGTTTTTGAGGTGCGGGGGCCATTTTGGGGGCCCGGGGTCCAATTTGGGGGTGCGGGGTCTGTTTTTTGGGGGCGCAGGGTCCAATTTGGGGTTGTGGGGTCCATTTTCAGGGCACGGGGTCCATTTTCGGGGCTCAGGGTCCATTTTGGGGGGCTCAGGGTCCATTTTCGGGGCGCAGGGTCCGTTTTCAGGGCGCAGGGTCCGTTTTTTGGGGACTCAGGGTCCATTTTTTGGGGTTGTGGGGTCCATTTTCAGGGTGCGGCGTCCGTTTTCGGGGCTCAGGGTCCATTTTCGAGGCGCAGGGTCAGTTTTTTGGGGGCGCGGGGTCCGTTTTCGGGGCGCGGGGTTCGTTTTTGGGGCACAGGGTCCATTTTTGGGGTGCGGGGTCCGTTTTCGGGGCTCAGGGTCCGTTTTTTGGGGGCTCAGGGTCCATTTTGAGGGGCTCAGGGTCCATTTTCGGGGCGCAGGGTCCATTTTCGGGGTGCAGGGTCCATTTTCGGGGCTCAGGGTACGTTTTTGGGGCACAGGGTCCATTTTCGGGGCGCAGGGTCCGTTTTTTGGGGGCTCAGGGTCCATTTTGGGGTGCTCAGGGTCCATTTTCGGGGCGCAGGGTCCGTTTTCAGGGCTCAGGGTCTGTTTTTGGGGCACAGGGTCCATTTTCGGGGCGCGGGGTCTATTTTTTGGGGCACAGGGTCCGTTTTCGGGGTGCAGGGTCCATTTTTTTTGGGGCGCGGGGTCCATTTTTGGGGCACAGGGTCCGTTTTTGGGGGCGCGGGGGCCATTTTTGGGGGCGTGGGGGCCATTTTGTGGGTGCGGGCTCGGTTTTGGGGTGCAGAGGACATTTTGGGGGCACGGTGTCTGTTTTTGGGGGCGCGGGGCCCTTTTTTGGAGCGCGGGGTCTGTTTTGGGGGGCCTGGGTTCCATTTTTGGGGGCGAAGGGTCCGTTTTTGGGGGCGCGGGGGCCATTTTTGGGGGTGTGGGGGCCATTTTGTGGGCGCGGGCTCGGTTTTGGGGGTGCAGAGGCCATTTTGGGGGCACGGGGTCTGTTTTTGGGGGCCTGGAGGCCATTTTGGGGGTGCGAGGGCCATTTTTGGGGGCAGAGGGTCCATTTTGGGGGCGCGGAGTCCATTGTGGGGGTGCAGGGGCCGTTTTGGGGGCGCGAGGGCCATTTTGGGGGGCGTGGGGTCCATTTTCGGGGCGCAGGGTCTTTTTTGGGGTCGTGGGGACCATTTTTGGGGGCTCAGGGTCTGTTTTTGGGGGCGCGGGGGCCATTTTTGGGGGCACAGCGTCCGTTTTTGGGGGCGCGGGGGCCATTTTTGGGGGCACAGGGTCTGTTTTCGGGGCTCAGGGGCTGTTTTTGGGGCGCGGGGGCTGTTCTGGGGTGCGGGGTCCGTTTCGGGGCTCAGGGTCCATTTTTGGGGTGCGGGATCCCTTTTGGGGGGCGCAGGGTCCGTTCTGGGGCTCGGGGGCTGTTTTTGGGGTGTGGGGTCCGTTTTTGGGGGTGCGGGGTCCTTTTTTGGGGGTGCAGGGTCCTTTTTTGGGGCACAGGGTCCGTTTTTGGGGCTCAGGGTCCGTTTCGGGGCTCAGGGTCCGTTTTGGGGGCTCAGGGTCCGTTTTGGGGCTCAGGGTCCGTTTTCGGGGCGCGGGGTCTGTTTTTTGGGGGCTCAGGGTCCGTTTTCAGGGCTCAGGGTCCGTTTTTTGGGGGGCTCAGGGTCCGTTTCGGGACGCAGGGTCCGTTTTGGGGGGCGCGGGGTCCATTTTGTGGGCTCAGGGTCCATTTTGTGGGCTCAGGGTCCATTTTGGGGGGCGCGGGGTCCATTTTGGGGGGCGCGGGGTCCATTTTGGGGGCTCAGGGTCCGTTTCGGGGCGCGGGGTCCATTTTGGGGGCGCGGGGTCCATTTTGGGGGGCGCGGGGTCCATTTTGGGGGCTCAGGGTCCATTTTGGGGGCTCAGGGTCCGTTTCGGGGCGCGGGGTCCATTTTGGGGGGCGCGGGGTCCATTTTGGGGGCTCAGGGTCCATTTTGGGGGCTCAGGGTCCGTTTCGGGGCGCGGGGTCCATTTTGGGGGGCGCGGGGTCCATTTTAGGGGCGCGGGGTCCATTTTGGGGGCTCAGGGTCCATTTTTGGGGGCGCGGGGTCCATTTTGGGGGGCGCAGGGTCCGTTTCGGGGCGTGGGGTCCATTTTGGGGGGCGCGGGGTCCATTTTGGGGGCGCGGGGTCCATTTTCGGGGCGCGGGGTCCATTTTTGGGGGCGCGGGGTCCATTTTGGGGGGCTCAGTTCTCTTTCAGCGCCAGCGTCCTGGAGATTCACCGCGAGGCCGTGCGGGACCTGGCGCCCGGGGGGGCCGCGGGGGGCGGCGACCTCCGCATCCGCGGGGCGAGCGCGGCCAATGACGACGCCCGCCTGCCCGAGCTGCGCCGCGTGCCCGTCAGCTCCGAGAGCGAGGTACCGCGCCCCGAAACGGGCACCGCCACCCCAAACCCGGCCGCGGCGCCCCGAAACGGGCACCGGGACCCCGAAACGGGCACTGCCACCCCAAACCCGGCCGGGGCACCCCGAAATGGGACTGGGGACCCCGAAACGGGCACCGCCACCCCAAACCCGGCCGGGGCACCCCGAAATGGGACTGGGGACCCCGAAACGGGCACCGCCACCCCAAACCCGGCCGGGGCACCCCGAAATGGGACTGGGGACCCCGAAACGGGCACCGCCACCCCAAACCCGGCCGGGGCACCCCGAAACCAGCCGAGGGACCCCAAAACGGGCACCGGGACCCCAAACCCGGCCAGGGCGCCCCGAAATGGGACTGGGGACCCCGAAACCGGCCGAGGGACCCCAAACCCGGCCGGGGGACCCCAAAATGGGACTGGGGACCCCGAAACGGGCACCGCCACCCCAAACCCAGCCGGGGGACCCCAAAACCGGCCGAGGGACCCCAAAACCAACCCTGGGGACCCCAAAATGGGACTGGGGACCCCAAAACGGGCACCGGGACCCCAAACCCGGCCGGGGGACCCCAAAACCGGCCAAGGGACCCCAAAACGGGACTGGGGACCCCAAAACGGGCACCGCCACCCCAAACCCGGCCGTGGGACCCCAAAACCAACCCTGGGGACCCCAAAACCGGCCTCGAGACCCCCAAAACCACCCCTGGGGACCCCCAATTCCATCCTGAGAACTCCAAAACAGTCCTGGAGTTCCCCAGATCCCCCCCGAGAACCCCAAAACCAGCCCCTGGGACCCCTAAATCCCCCTGAGAACCCCAAAACCAGCCCTGGGGACCCCTAAATCCCCCTGAGAACTCCAAAAACCGGCCCTGGGAACCCCAAATCCCTCCTGAGAACCCCAAAACCAGTACCTGGGACCCCTAAATCCCCCTGAGAACCCCAAAACCAGCCCCTGGGACCCCGAAATCCCCCTGAGAACCCCCAAAACCACCCCTGGGACCCCCAATTCCCCCCTGAGAACCCCAAAACCAGCCCTGGGGACCCCTAAATCCCCCTGAGAACCCCAAAACCAGCCCTGGGGACCCCTAAATCCCCCTGAGAACCCAAAAACTGGCCCTGGGAACCCCAAATCCCTCTTAGAACCACAAAACCGACCTGGGGAACCCCAAATCCCTCCTGAGAACCCCCAAAACCGCCCTTGGAGACCTCCGATTCGCCCTGAGAACCCCAAAACCAGCCCCTGGGACCCCTAAATCCCCTTGAGAACCCCAAAAACCGGCCCTGGGAACCCCAAATTCCTCCTTAGAACCCCAAAACCAGTACCTGGGACCCCAAAATCCCCCTGAGAACCCCCAAAACCACCCCTGGGGACCCCCAATTCCATCCTGAGAACTCCAAAACCGGCCTGGAGTTCCCCAGATCCCCCCGAGAACCCCAAAACCAGCCCCTGGGACCCCCAATTCCCCCCTGAGAACCCCAAAACCAGCCCTGGGGACCCCTAAATCCCCCTGAGAACCCCAAAAACTGGCCCTGGGAACCCCAAATCCCTCCTTAGAACCACAAAACCGACCTGGGGAACCACAAATCCCTCCTGAGAACCCCTAAATCGGCCTTGGAGACCTCCGATTCGCCCTGAGAACCCCAAAACCAGCCCTTGGGACCCCTAAATCCTCCCTGAGAACCCCAAAACCAGCCCTGGGAACCCCAAATCCCTCTGAGAACCCCAAAACCAGTACCTGGGACCCCCAAATCCCTCTGAGAACCCCAAAAACTGGCCCTGGGAACCCCAAATCCCTCCTTAGAACCACAAAACTGACCTGGGGAACCCCAAATACCTCCTGAGAACCCCAAAATTGGCCTTGGAGACCTCCGATTCGCCCTGAGAACCCCAAAACCAGCCCCAGGGACCCCTAAATCCTCCCTGAGAACCCCAAAACCAGCCCTGGGAACCCCAAATCCCCCTGAGAACCCCAAAAACTGGCCCTGGGAACCCCAATTCCCCCCTGAGAACCCCCAAACCAGCCCAGGGTCCCCCAATTCCATCTTGAGAACTCCAAAACGGGCCTGGAGTTCCCCAGATCCCCCCGAGAACCCCAAAACCAGCCCCTGGGACCCCCAAAATCCTCCTGAGAACCCCAAAACCAACCCTGGGGACCCTCAGATTCCGCTGAGAACCCCCAAAACCGGCTCTGGGGACCCCAAATCCCCCCATGGAACCCCAAAAGCAGCCCCGGGGACCCCAAATCCCTCCTTAGAACCACAAAACCAACCTGGGGAACCCCAAGTCCCTCCTGAGAACCCCAAAAACCGGCCTTGGAGACCTCCGATTCGCCCTGAGAACCCCAAAACCAGCCCTTGGGACCCCTAAATCCTCCCTGAAAACCCCAAAACCGGCTCTGGGGATCCCCAAATCCCTCCTTTGAACCCCAAAACCAGTACCTGGGACCCCTAAATCCCCCTGAGAACCCCAAAAACCAGCCCTGGGAACCCCAAATCCCCCTGAGAACCCCCAAACCAGCCCGGGGTCCCCCAATTTATCTTGAGAACTCCAAAACCGGCCTGGAGATCCCCAGATCCCCCCAGGAACCCCCAAATCCTCCTGAGAAACCCCAAAACCAACCCTGGGGACCCTCAGATTCCGCTGAGAACCCCCAAAACCAGCCCTGGGAACCCAAATCCCTCCTGAGAACCCCAAAACCAGTACCTGGGACCACTAAATCCCCCTGAGAACCCCAAAAAACACCCCTGGGGACCCCCAATTCCATCCTGAGAACTCCAAAACCGGCCTGGAGTTCCCCCGATCCCCCCGAGAACCCCAAAACCAGCCCCTGGGACCCCCAAAACCCTCCTGAGAACCCCAAAACCATCCATGGGGACCCCTAAATCCCCCTGAGAACCCAAAAACTGGCCCTGGGAACCCCAAATCCCTCTTAGAACCACAAAACCGACCTGGGGAACCCCAAATCCCTCCTGAGAACCCCAAAATCGGCCTTGGAGACCTCTGATTCGCCCTGAGAACCCCAAAACCAGCCCCTGGGACCCCTAAATCCTCCCTGAGAACCCCAAAACCGGCTCTGGGGATCCCCAAATCCCTCCTTAGAACCCCAAAACCAGCCCCTGGGACCCCTAAATCCCCCTGAGAACCCCAAAAACTGGCCCTGGGAACCCCAATTCCCCCCTGAGAACCCCAAACCAGCCCAGGGTCCCCCAATTCCATCCTGAGAACTCCAAAACGGGCCTGGAGTTCCCCAGATCCCCCCGAGAACCCCAAAACCAGCCCCTGGGACCCCCAAAATCCTCCTGAGAACCCCAAAACCAACCCTGGGGACCCTCAGATTCCGCTGAGAACCCCCAAAACCGGCTCTGGGGACCCCAAATCCCCCCATGGAACCCCAAAAGCAGCCCCGGGGACCCCAAATCCCTCCTTAGAACCACAAAACCAACCTGGGGAACCCCAAGTCCCTCCTGAGAACCCCAAAAACCGGCCTTGGAGACCTCCGATTCGCCCTGAGAACCCCAAAACCAGCCCTTGGGACCCCTGAATCCTCCCTGAGAACCCCAAAACCGGCTCTGGGGATCCCCAAATCCCTCCTTTGAACCCCAAAACCAGTACCTGGGACCCCTAAATCCCCCTGAGAACCCCAAAAACCGGCCCTGGGAACCCCAAATCCCTTCTGAGAACCCCAAAACCAGTATCTGGGACCACTAAATCCTCCTGAGAACCCCAAAACCAGCCCCAGGGACCCCTAAATCCCCCTTAGAACCCCCAAACCAGCCCGGGGTCCCCCAATTTATCTTGAGAACTCCAAAACCGGCCTGGAGATCCCCAGATCCCCCCAGGAACCCCCAAATCCTCCTGAGAAACCCCAAAACCAACCCTGGGGACCCTCAGATTCCGCTGAGAACCCCCAAAACCAGCCCTGGGAACCCAAATCCCTCCTGAGAACCCCAAAACCAGTATCTGGGACCACTAAATCCCCCTGAGAACCCCAAAAAACACCCCTGGGGACCCCCAATTCCATCCTGAGAACTCCAAAACCGGCCTGGAGTTCCCCCGATCCCCCCGAGAACCCCAAAACCAGCCCCTGGGACCCCCAATTCCCCCCTGAGAACCCCAAAACCAGCCCTGGGGACCCCTAAATCCCCCTGAGAACCCCAAAAACTGGCCCTGGGAACCCCAAATCCCTCCTTAGAACCACAAAACCGACCTGGGGAACCCCAAATCCCTCCTGAGAACCCCAAAAACCGGCCTTGGAGACGTCCGATTCGCCCTGAGAACCCCAAAACCAGCCCCTGGGACCCCTAAATCCTCCCTGAGAACCCCAAAACCGGCTCTGGGGATCCCCAAATCCCTCCTTAGAACCCCAAAACCAGTACCTGGGACCCCTAAATCCCCCTGAGAACCCCAAAAACTGGCCCTGGGAACCCCAAATCCCTCCTTAGAACCACAAAACCGACCTGGGGAACCCCAAATCCCTCCTGAGAACCCCAAAAACCGGCCTTGGAGACCTCCGATTCGCCCTGAGAACCCCAAAACCAGCCCTTGGGACCCCTAAATCCTCCCTGAGAACCCCAAAACCAGCCCTGGGAACCCCAAATCCCTCCTTTGAACCCCAAAACCAGTACCTGGGACCCCCAAATCCCTCTGAGAACCCCAAAAACTGGCCCTGGGAACCCCAAATCCCTCCTTAGAACCACAAAACTGACCTGGGGAACCCCAAATACCTCCTGAGAACCCCAAAATTGGCCTTGGAGACCTCCGATTCGCCCTGAGAACCCCAAAACCAGCCCCAGGGACCCCTAAATCCTCCCTGAGAACCCCAAAACCAGCCCTGGGAACCCCAAATCCCCCTGAGAACCCCAAAACCAGCCTCTGGGACCCCCAATTCCCCCCTGAGAACCCCCAAACCAGCCCAGGGTCCCCCAATTCCATCTTGAGAACTCCAAAACGGGCCTGGAGTTCCCCAGATCCCCCCGAGAACCCCAAAACCAGCCCCTGGGACCCCCAAAATCCTCCTGAGAACCCCAAAACCAACCCTGGGGACCCTCAGATTCCGCTGAGAACCCCCAAAACCGGCTCTGGGGACCCCAAATCCCCCCATGGAACCCCAAAAGCAGCCCCGGGGACCCCAAATCCCTCCTTAGAACCACAAAACCAACCTGGGGAACCCCAAGTCCCTCCTGAGAACCCCAAAAACCGGCCTTGGAGACCTCCGATTCGCCCTGAGAACCCCAAAACCAGCCCTTGGGACCCCTAAATCCTCCCTGAAAACCCCAAAACCGGCTCTGGGGATCCCCAAATCCCTCCTTTGAACCCCAAAACCAGTACCTGGGACCCCTAAATCCCCCTGAGAACCCCAAAAACCGGCCCTGGGAACCCCAAATCCCCCCATGGAACCCCCAAACCAGCCCGGGGTCCCCCAATTTATCTTGAGAACTCCAAAACCGGCCTGGAGATCCCCAGATCCCCCCAGGAACCCCCAAATCCTCCTGAGAAACCCCAAAACCAACCCTGGGGACCCTCAGATTCCGCTGAGAACCCCCAAAACCAGCCCTGGGAACCCAAATCCCTCCTGAGAACCCCAAAACCAGTACCTGGGACCACTAAATCCCCCTGAGAACCCCAAAAACCACCCCTGGGGACCCCCAATTCCATCCTGAGAACTCCAAAACCGGCCTGGAGTTCCCCCGATCCCCCCGAGAACCCCAAAACCAGCCCCTGGGACCCCCAATTCCCCCCTGAGAACCCCAAAACCAGCCCTGGGGACCCCTAAATCCCCCTGAGAACCCCAAAAACTGGCCCTGGGAACCCCAAATCCCTCCTTAGAACCACAAAACCGACCAGGGGAACCCCAAATCCCTCCTGAGAACCCCAAAAACCGGCCTTGGAGACGTCCGATTCGCCCTGAGAACCCCAAAACCAGCCCTTGGGACCCCTAAATCCTCCCTGAGAACCCAAAACCGGCTCTGGGGATCCCCAAATCCCTCCTTAGAACCCCAAAACCAGCCTCTGGGACCCCCAATTCCTCCCTGAGAACCCCAAAATCAGCCCCGGGGACCCCTAAATCCTCCCTGAGAACCCGAAAACCGGCCCTGGGGATCCCCAAATCCCTCTGAGAACCCCAAAACCAGCCCCGGGGACCCCTAAATCCTCCCCGAGAACCCCAAAACCAGCCCTGGGGTCCCCCAATTCCTTCCTGAGAACTCCAAAACGGGCCTGGAGTTCCCCAATTCCCCCCTGAGAACCCCAAAACCATCCCTGGGGACCCCTAAATCCCCCTGAGAACCCCAAAAACTGGCCCTGGGAACCCCAAATCCCTCCTTAGAACCACAAAACCGACCTGGGGAACCCCAAGTCCCTCCTGAGAACCCCCAAAACCAGCCCCTGGGACCCCTAAATCCTCCCTGAGAACCCCAAAACCAGCCCCAGGGACCCCTGAATCCTCCCTGAGAACCCCAAAACCGGCTCTGGGGATCCCCAAATCCCCCCGAGAACCCCAAAACCAGCCCCTGGGACCCCCAAAACCCTCCTGAGAAACCCCAAAACCAACCCTGGGACCCCCAAAACCCTCCTGAGAACCCCAAAACCAACCCTGGGGACCCTCAGATTCCGCTGAGAACCCCCAAAATCCCTTCGGGGCTGGGATGATTTGGGGGTGCCCCCGGGGGGGGGGTCTCTCTCTCTGTGCCCCCCCAGGTGCTGGCGCTGCTCAGGGCCGCGGCCGCCCGGCGCGCGGTGGCTCCGACGGCGCAGAACGAGCGCTCCTCGCGCAGCCACGGCGTCTTCCAGCTGAGAATCGAGGGGAGCAACAGCGCCCGAGGGCTGAGCTGCTCCTGTCAGTGGGGTTTGGGGGTGCCAGGGGGGATTTGGGGGTCTTTGAGGCTGGTTTAGGGGTGCCAGGGGGGATTTGGGGCTCTTTGGGGCTGGTTTGGGGGTGCCAGGGGGGGATTTTGGGGTCTCTGGGGCTGGTTTGGGGGGGCCAAGGGGGGATTTTGGGGTCTCAGGGGCTGGTTTGGGGGTGCCAGGGGGGATTTTGGGGTCTCAGGGGCTGGTTTGGGGGTGCCAGGGGGGAATTGGGGCTCTTTGGGGCTGCTTTGGGGGTGCCAGGAGGGGATTTGGGTCTCAGGGTCTGGTTTGGGGGTGCCAGGGGGGATTTGGGGCTCTTTGGGGGTCGTTTGGGGGTGCCAGGGGGGGATTTTGGGGTCTCTGGGGCTGGTTTGGGGGTGCCAAGGGGGGAATTGGGGTTCTTTGGGGCTTGTTTGGGGGTGCCAGGAGGGGATTTGGGGCTCAGGGTGCTGGTTTAGGGGTGCCAGGGGGGATTTGGGGCTCTTTGGGGCTGGTTTAGGGGTGCCAGGGGGGGATTTTGGGTCTCAGGGACTGGTTTGGGAGTGCCAGGGGGGATTTTGGGGTCTCTGGGGCTGGTTTAGGGGTGCCAGGGGGGATCTGAGGCTCTTTGAGGCTGGTTAGGGGGTGCCAAGGGGGATGTTGGGGTCTCTGGGGCTGGTTTGGGGGTGTCAGGGGGGGATTTGGGGCTCTTTGGGGCTGGTTTAGGGGTGCCAGGGGGGATTTTGGGGTCTCTGGGGCTGGTTTGGGAGTGCCAGGGGGGATTTGGGGTTCTTTGGGGGTCGTTTGGGGGTGCCAGGGGGGGATTTTGGGGTCTCTGGGGCTGGTTTGGGGGTGCCAGGGGGGGATTTGAAGCTCTTTGGGGCTGGTTTGGGGGTGCCAGGGAGGATTTGGGGGTCTTTGGGGCTGGTTTAGGGGTGCCAGGGGGGGATTTTGGGTCTCAGGGGCTGGTTTGGGGGTGCCAGGGGGGGATTTTGGGTCTCTGGGGCTGGTTTGGGGGTGCCAGAGGGGGATTTGGGGGTCTCAGGGGGCTGGTTTGGGGGTACCAGGGGGGGATTTGGGGGTCTTTGGGGCTGCTTTGGGGGTGCCAGGAGGGGATTTGGGTCTCAGGGTCCTGGTTTTGGGGTGCATTTGGGGGGATTTGGGGGTCTCTGGGATTCATTTTGGGGGCATTTGGGGCCTCAGGGGGCTTTGGGGAGCTCCGGGGGCTGATTTGGGGGCTCAGGGTGCTGGTTTGGGGGTGACAGGGGGGGGATTTTGGGTCTCAGGGGCTGGTTTGGGGGTGCCAGGGGGGATCTGAGGCTCTTTGAGGCTGGTTTGGGGGTGCCAGGGGGATTTGGGGCTCTTTGTGGCTGCTTTGGGGGTGCCAGAGGGGGATTTGGGGGTCTTTGGGGCTGGTTTGGGGGTGTCAGGGGGGATTTGGGGCTCTTTGGGGCTGCTTTGGGGGGGCCAAGGGGGGATTTGGGGCTCTTTGGGGCTGGTTTAGGGGTGCCAGGGGGGATCTGAGGCTCTTTGAGGCTGGTTTGGGGGGGCCAAGGGGGGATTTTGGGGTCTCTGGGGCTGGTTTGGGGGTGCCAGGGGGGAATTGGGGGTCTCTGGGATTCATTTTGGGGGCATTTGGGGCCTCAGGGGGCTTTGGGGAGCTCAGGGGGCTGGTTTAGGAGTGCCAGGGGGGATTTGGGGCTCTTTGGGGCTGGTTTGGGGGTGCCAGGGGGGGGATTTTGGGTCTCAGGGTCTGATTTGGGGGTGCCAGGGGGGATTTGGGGGTCTTTGGGGCTGCTTTGGGGGGGCCAAGGGGGGATTTGGGGTCTCTGGGGCTGGTTTGGGGGTGCCAGGGGGGATTTGGGGCTCTTTGGGGCTGCTTTGGGGGTGCCAGGGGGGGATTTGGAGGTCTTTGGGGCTGGTTTAGGGGTGCCAGGGGGGATTTTGGGGCTCTTTGGGGCTGGTTTAGGGGTGTCAGGGGGGATTTGGGGCTCTTTGGGGCTGCTTTGGGGGGGCCAAGGGGGGATTTGGGGCTCTTTGGGGCTGGTTTGGGGGTGCCAGGGGGGGATTTGGGGGTCTTTGGGGCTGGTTTAGGGGTGCCAGGGGGGATCTGAGGCTCTTTGAGGCTGGTTTGTGGGGGCCAAGGTGGGATTTTGGGGTCTCTGGGGCTGGTTTGGGGGTGCCAGGGGGGATTTGGGGCTCTTTGGGGCTGGTTTAGGGGTGCCAGGGGGGATTTTGAGTTCTCTGGGGCTGGTTTGGGGGTGCCAGGGGGGGATTTTGGGTCTCTGAGGCTGGTTTGGGGGTGCCAGGGGGGATTTGGGGGTCTCTGGGATTCATTTTGGGGGCATTTGGGGCCTCAGGGGGCTTTGGGGTCTCTGAGGCTGGTTTGGGGGTGCCAGGAGGGGATTTGGGTCTCAGGGGCTGGTTTGGGGGGGCCAAGGGGGGATTTGGGGCTCTTTGGGGCTGGTTTGGGGGTGCCAGGGGGGGATTTGGGGCTCTTTGGGGCTGCTATGGGGGGGCCAAGGGGGGATTTTGGGGTCTTTGGGGCTGGTTTGGGGGTGCCAGGGGGGGATTTTGGGGTCTTTGGGGCTGGTTTGGGGGTGCCAGGGGGGATCTGAGGCTCTTTGAGGCTGGTTTGGGGGGGCCAAGGGGGGATTTTGGGGTCTCTGGGGCTGGTTTGGGGGAGCCAGGGGGGAATTGGGGGTCTCTGGGATTCATTTTGGGGGCATTTGGGGCCTCAGGGGGCTTTGGGGAGCTCAGGGGGCTGGTTTGGGGGTGCCAGGGGGGATTTGGGGCTCTTTGGGGTGGTTTGGGGGTGCCAGGGGGGGATTTTGGGTCTCAGGGGCTGGTTTAGGGGTGCCAGGGGGGGATTTGGGGGTCTTTGGGACTGGTTTGGGGGTGCCAAGGGGGGATTTGGGGCTCTTTGGGGCTTGTTTGGGGGTGCCAGGAGGGGATTTGGGGCTCAGGGTGCTGGTTTGGGGGTGCCAGAGGGGATTTGGGGCTCTTTGGGGCTGCTTTGGGGGTGCCGGGGGGGATTTGGAGGTCTTTGGGGCTGGTTTAGGGGTGCCAGGGGGGGATTTGGGGGTCTCTGGAGCTTGTTTGGGGGGGCAGAGGAGGATTTGGGGGTGTTGGATGGATTTGAGGGGTGACAGAGGGATTTGGGGGTCTCTGGGACTCCTTTTGGGGGGATTTGGGGTGTCTGGGGGCTTTGGGGATCTCAGGGGGCTGGTTTGGGGGTGCCAGGGGGGATCTGGGGGTCTGTGGAGCTGGTTTAGGGGTGCCAGGGGGGGATTTTGGGTCTCAGGGGCTGGTTTGGGGGTGCCAGGGGGGGATTTGGGGGTCTCTGGGATACATTTTGGGGGCATTTGGGGCCTCAGGGGCCTTTGGGGAGCTCAGGGGGCTGATTTGGGGGCTCAGGGTGCTGGTTTAGGGGTGCCAGGGGGGGATTTTGGGTCTCAGGGGCTGGTTTGGGAGTGCCAGGGGGGATTTGGGGGTCTTTGGGGGTGGTTTGGGGGTGCCAGGGGGGGATTTTGGGTCTCAGGGGCTGGTTTGGGGGTGCCAGGGGGGATTTGGGGTTCTTTGGGGCTGCTATGGGGGGGCCAAGGGGGGATTTTGGGGTCTCTGGGGCTGGTTTGGGGGGGCCAAGGGGGGATTTTGGGGTCTCAGGGGCTGGTTTGGGGGTGCCAGGGGGGAATTGGGGCTCTTTGGGGCTGGTTTAGGGGTGCCAGGGGGGATTTGGGTCTCAGGGTCCTGGTTTTGGGGTGCCAAGGGGGGATTTGGGGCTCTTTGGGGGTCGTTTGGGGGTGCCAGGGGGGGATTTTGGGGTCTCAGGGGCTGGTTTAGGGGTGCCAGGGGGGGATTTGAAGCTCTTTGGGGCTGGTTAGGGGGTGCCAGGGGGGATTTGGGGCTCTTTGTGGCTCGTTTGGGGGAGCAGAGGGGGATTTGGGGGTGTTGGAAGGATTTGGGGGGTGCCAGGGAGGATTTTGGGGGTCTCAGGAGGCTGGTTTGTGGTGCCAGGGGGGGATTTGAAGCTCTTTGGGGCTGGTTTGGGGGTGCCAGGGAGGATTTGGGGGTCTTTGGGGCTGGTTTGGGGGTGCCAGGGGGGGATTTTGGGTCTCAGGGGCTGGTTTGGGGGTTGCCAGGGGGATTTGGGGCTGGTTTGAGGGTGCCAGGGAGGATTTGGGGGTCTCTGGGATTCATTTTGGGGGCATTTGGGGCCTCAGGGGGCTTTGGGGAGCTCAGGGGGCTGATTTGGGGTCTCAGGGTGCTGTTTAGGGGTGCCAGGGGGGATTTTGGGTCTCAGGGGCTGGTTTGGGAGTGCCAGGGGGGATTTGGGGTCTTTGGGGGTGGTTTGGGGGTGCCAGGGAGGGATTTGGGGGTCTCTGGGACTCTTTTTGGGGACATTTGGGGCCTCAGGGGAGCTCAGGGGGCTGCTTTGGGGGTGCCAGGGGAGGATTTGGAGTCTCAGAGGGCTGGTTTGGGAGTGCCAGGGGGGGATTTTGGGGTCTCTGGGGCTGGTTTGGGGGTGCCAGGGGGGATTTGAGGCTCTTTGGGGCTGGTTTAGGGGTGCCAGGGGGGATTTGGGGCTCTTTGGGGCTGGTTTGGGGGTGCCAGGGGGGGATTTGGGGGTCTTTGGGGCTGGTTTGGGGGGTGCCAGGGGGGGATTTGGGGGTCTTTGGGGCTGGTTTAGGGGTGCCAGGGGGATCTGAGGCTCTTTGAGGCTGGTTTGGGGGGGCCAAGGGGGATTTTGGGGTCTCTGGGGCTGGTTTGGGGTGCCAGGGAGGATTTGGGGGTCTCTGGGATTCTTTTGGGGGCATTTGGGGCCTCAGGGGGCTTTGGGGAGCTCAGGGGGCTGGTTTAGGAGTGCCAGGGGGGATTTGGGGCTCTTTGGGGCAGGTTTGGGGGTGCCAGGGGGGGATTTTGGGTCTCAGGGGCTGGTTTGGGGGTGCCAGGGGGGATTTTGGGGTCTCAGGGGCTGGTTTGGGGGTGCCAGGGGGGAATTGGGGCTCTTTGGGGCTGCTTTGGGGGTGCCAGGAGGGGATTTGGGTCTCAGGGTCCTGGTTTTGGGTGCATTTGGGGGGATTTGGGGGTCTCTGGGATTCATTTTGGGGGCATTTGGGGCCTCAGGGGACTTTGGGGAGCTCAGGGGGCTGATTTGGGGGCTCAGGGTGCTGGTTTAGGGGTGCCAGGGGGGGATTTTGGGTCTCAGGGGCTGGTTTGGGGGGTGCCAGGGGGGATTTGAAGCTCTTTGGGCTGGTTTGGGGTGCCAGGGGGGATTTGGGGCTCTTTGTGGCTCGTTTGGGGGAGCAGAGGGGGATTTGGGGGTGTTGGAAGGATTTGGGGGGTGCCAGGGAGGATTTTGGGGGTCTCAGGAGGCTGGTTTGTGGGTGCCAGGGGGGGATTTGGGGGTCTTTGGGGCTGGTTTAGGGGTGCCAGGGGGGATTTGAGGGTCTTTGGGCTGGTTTAGGGGTGCCAGGGGGGATTTTGGGTCTCAGGGCTGGTTTGGGGGTGCCAAGGGGGGATTTGGGGCTCTTTGGGGCTTGTTTGGGGGTGCCAGAGGGGATTTGGGGCTCTTTGGGGCTGGTTTAGGGGTGCCAGGGGGGGATTTTGGGGTCTCTGGGGGCTGGTTTGGGGGTGCCAGGGGGGATTTGGGGGTCTTTGGGGGTCGTTTGGGGGTGCCAGGGGGGGATTTTGGGGTCTCTGTGGCTGGTTTGTGGGTGCCAGGGGGGGATTTGAAGCTCTTTGGGGCTGGTTTGGGGGGTGCCAGGGGGGATTTGGGGGTCTTTGGGGCTGGTTTAGGGGTGCCAGGGGGGATTTTGGGTCTCAGGGGCTGGTTTGAGGGTGCCAGGGGGGATTTGGGGGTCTCTGGGATTCATTTTGGGGGCATTTGGGGCCTCAGGGGGCTTTGGGAGCTCAGGGGGCTGATTTGGGGTCTCAGGGTGCTGGTTTAGGGGTGCCAGGGGGGGATTTGGGGATCTCAGGGCTGGTTTGGGGGTGCCAGGGGGGGATTTGGAGCTCTTTGGGGCTGGTTTGGGGGTGCCAGGGGGGATCTGAGGCTCTTTGAGGCTGGTTTAGGGGTGCCAGGGGGGATTTGGGGCTCTTTGGGGCTGGTTTGGGGGTGCCAGGGGGGGATTTTGGGTCTCTGAGGCTGGTTTGGGGGTGCCAGGGGGGAATTGGGCTCTTTGGGGCTGGTTTGGGGGTGCCAGGGGGGATTTGGAGCTCTTTGGGGCTGGTTTGGGGGTGCCAGGGAGGATTTGGGGTCTCAGAGGGCTGGTTTGGGAGTGCCAGGGGGATTTGGGGCTCTTTGGGCTGCTTTGGGGGTGCCAGGGAGGATTTTGGGGTCTTTGGAGCTGGTTTGGGGTGCCAGGAGGGGATTTGGGGCTCAGGGTGCTGGTTTAGGGGTGCCAGGGGGGATTTGGGGCTCTTTGGGGCTGCTTTGGGGGTGCCAAGGGGGGATTTTGGGGTCTTTGGGGCTGGTTTGGGGGTGCCAAGGGGGGATTTGGGGGTGTTGGAAGGATTTGGGGGTCTCAGGGGCTGGTTTGGGGGTGCCAGGGGGGGATTTGAAGCTCTTTGGTGCTGGTTTAGGGGTGCCAGGGGGGGATTTTGGGTCTCAGGGGCTGGTTTGGCGGTGCCAGGGGGATTTGGGGCTCTCTGGGGCTGGTTTGGGGGGGCAGAGGAGGATTTGGGGGTGTTGGATGGATTTGAGGGGTGACAGAGGGATTTGGGGGTCTCTGGGACTCCTTTTGGGGGATTTGGGGATCTCAGGGGCTGGTTTGGGGGTGCCAGGGGGGGATTTTGGGGTCTCAGGGGCTGGTTTGGGGTGCCAGGGAGGATTTGGGGGTCTTTGGGGCTGGTTTGGGGGTGCCAAGGGGGGATTTTGGGCTCTTTGTGGCTCGTTTGGGGGTGACAGGGGGGGATTTTGGGGTCTCAGGGGCTGGTTTGGGGGTGCCAGGGAGGATTTGGGGGTCTCTGGGCTGGTTTGGGGGGTGCCAAGGGGGGATTTGGGGCTCTTTGTGGCTCGTTGGGGGTGACAGGGGGGGATTTGGGGGTGTTGGAAGGATTTGGGGGTCTTTGGGGCTGGTTTGGGGGTGCCAGGGAGGATTTGGGGGTCTTTGGGGCTGGTTTGGGGGTGCCAAGGGGGGATTTGGGGGTCTCTGAGACTCTTTTTGGGGGCATTTGGGGCCTCAGGGGGCTTTGGGGAGCTCCGGGGGCTGATTTGGGGGCTCAGGGGGCTGGTTTGGGGGTGCCAGGGGGGTGCCAGTTTCGGGGTGCCCCCTGATGTCGGGGTGCCCCCCCCGGTTTCGGGTTGCCCCCTGATGTCGGGGTGCCCCCCCCTGGTTTCGGGGTGCCCCCCCCGGGTTTCGGGATGCCCCCCGGGTTTTGGGGTCCCCCCCTGATGTCGGGGTGCCTCCTCGGGGTTTTGGGGTCCCCCCCCGGGTTTCGGGGTGCCCCCCTGATGTCAGGGTGCCCCCCCTCCGGGTTTTGGGGTGCCCCCTGGTTTCGGGGTGCCCCTGTCGGGGTGCCCCCCTGGGTTTTGGGGTCCCCCCGGGTTTTGGGGTCCCCCCGGGGTTTTGGGTCCCCCCCGGGTTTTGGGGTCCCCCCCGGGGTTTCGGGGTGCCCCCCTGATGTCAGGGTGCCCCCCCTCCCGGGTTTCGGGATGCCCCCTGGTTTCGGGGTGCCCCTGTCGGGGTGCCCCCCTGGGTTTTGGGGTCCCCCCGGGTTTTGGGGTCCCCCCCGGGGTTTTGGGGTCCCCCCCGGGTTTTGGGGTCCCCCCCCGGGGTTTTGGGGTCCCCCCCGGGTTTCGGGGTGCCCCCTGATGTCGGGGTGCCCCCCCCCGGGTTTCGGGGTGCCCCCCTGATGTCGGGGTGCCCCCGACGGGGTTTTGGGGTCCCCCCCGGGTTTCGGGGTTCCCCCTGATGTCGGGATGCCCCCCTTGGGGTTTTTGGGTTCCCCGGGGTTTCGGGGTGCCCCCCTGATGTCGGGGTGCCCCCCTCGGGGTTTTTGGGTTCCCCCCGGGTTTTTGGGGTCCCCCCGGGGTTTCGGGGTGCCCCCCCGGGTTTCGGGGTCCCCCCCTGATGTCAGGGTGCCCCCCCTCCCGGGTTTCGGGATGCCCCCTGGTTTCGGGGTGCCCCTGTCGGGTCCCCCTGGGGTCCCCCCTTTCGGGGTTCCCCCTGATGTCGGGGTCCCCCCCCGGGTTTCGGGGTGCCCCCCCTGGGTTTCGGGTTGCCCACCGGGTTTCGGGGTTCCCCCTGATGTCGGGGTGCCCCCCTTGGGGTTTTTGGGTTCCCCTGGGTTTCGGGGTTCCCCCTGATGTCGGGGTGCCCCCCCCCGGGTTTCGGGGTGCCCCCCTGATGTCGGGGTGCCCCCCCCCGGGTTTCCGGGTGCCCCCCTGATGTCGGGGTGCCCCCCCGGTGTTTGGGTCCCCCCCCGGGGTTTTGGGTCCCCCCCCGGGGTTTTGGGTTCCCCCCCGGGGTTTTGGGGTCCCCCCCCGGGTTTTGGGGTCCCCCCCGGGTTTTGGGGTCCCCCCCGGGTTTCGGGGTGCCCCCCTGATGTCGGGGTGCCCCCGACGGGGTTTTGGGGTGTCCTCCCGGGTTTTGGGGTCCCCCCCGGGGTTTTGGGTCCCCCCCCGGGGTTTTGGGGTCCCCCCCGGGGTTTTGGGTCCCCCCCCCGGGGTTTTGGGGTCCCCCCCGGGGTTTTGGGTTCCCCCCCGGGGTTTTGGGGTCCCCCCCGGGTTTCGGGGTGCCCCCTGATGTCGGGGTGCCCCCCCCGGGTTTCGGGGTGCCCCCCTGATGTCGGGGTGCCCACCTTGGGGTTTTTGGGTTCCCCGGGGTTTCGGGGGTCCCCCCCTGATGTCGGGGTGCCCCCCCCCGGGTTTCGGGGTCCCCCCCTGATGTCGGGGTGCCCCCCCCGGGTTTCGGGGGTACCCCCTGATGTCGGGGTGCCCCCAGCCGTGCTCAGCCTGGTGGACCTGGCGGGCAGCGAGCGCCTGGCCAAGTCGCAGGCGCGGGGGGAGCGGCTCCGCGAGACCCAGAGCATCAACAGCAGCCTCTCGGCCCTGGCCCGCGTCATCGCCGCCCTGGCCAACAAGGTTTGGGGGGGCCCGGGCCCGGGGGGGGCCCTGGGGGGGATTTGGGGGGCCCTGGGGGGGGTTTGGGGGGTCCCCAGGGGGTTGGGAGGGCTCGGGGTCCCCCTCATCCCCACCTTCTCCCCTCTGGCTGCATCAGCACCGCCCTCACCCAGAGGGTTTGGGGGTCACAGGAGAGGTTTTGGGGGTCCCTGTGGAGGTTTTGGGGTGTCCCTGAGTTTTTGGGGGTCCCAGTAGAGATTTTGGGGGGCCCTGGAGGATTTTGGGGGGTCCCAGGGGGTTGGGAGGGCTCGGGGACCCCCTCATCCCCACCTTCTCCCCCCTGGTTGCATCAGCACCGCCCTCACCCAGAGGGTTTGGGGGTCAAAGGAGAGGTTTTGGGGGGGTCCCTGGGCTTTTGGGGGTCCCCGTGGTGTTTTTGGGGGGCCCTGGGGGGGATTTGGGGGGCCCTGGGGGGGGGTTTGGGGGTCCCCAGGGGGTTGGGAGGGCTCAGGGACCCCCTCTTCTCCTGCTTTTCCCCCCTGGCTGCATCAGCACCGCCCTCACCAAGAGGGTTTGGGGGTCAAAGGAGAGGTTTTGGGGGTCCCTGGGCTTTTGGGGGTCCCTGTTGAGTTTTTGGGGGTCCCCGTGGTGTTTTGGGGGGCCCTGGGGGGGATTTGGGGGGCCCTGGGGGGGTTTTGGGGGGTCCCAGGGGGTTGGGAGGGCTCGGGGTCCCCCTCATCCCCACCTTCTCCCCCCTGGCTGCATCAGCACCGCCCTCACTGAGAGGGTTTGGGGGTGACAGGAGAGGTTTTGGGGGGGGGCCCTGGGCTTTTGGGGTGTCCTGTTGAGTTTTTGGGGGTCCCCGTGGTGTTTTTGGGGGGCCCTGGGGGGGTTGGGGGGTCCCTGGGGCTTCAGGAGGCACTCGGGGTCCCCCTCTTCCCCACCTTCTCCCCTCGGCTGCATCAGCACCGCCCTCACCAAGAGGGTTTGGGGGTCACAGGAGAGGTTTTGGGGGTCCCTGGGCTTTTGGGGTGTCCTGTTGAGTTTTTGGGGGTCCCCGTGGTGTTTTTGGGGGGCCCTGGGGGGGGTTTGGGGGGTCCCAGAGGGTTGGGAGGGCTCGGGGACCCCCTCATCCCCACCTTCTCCCCTCTGGCTGCATCAGCACCGCCCTCACCGAGAGGGTTTGGGGGTGACAGGAGAGGTTTTGGGGGTCCCTGGGGAGGTTTTGGGGTGTCCCTGGAGGTTTTGGGGGTCCCCGTGGTGTTTTTGGGGGGCCCTGGGGTGGGTTTTGGGGGGTCCCAGGGGGTTGGGAGGGCTCGGGGACCCCCTCTTCTCCTGCTTTTCCCCCCTGGTTGCATCAGCACCGCCCTCACCCAGAGGGTTTGGGGGGTCCCTGTGGAGGTTTTGGGGGTCCCTGGGGAGGTTTTTGGGGTCCCTGGGGATGTTTTTGGGGTCCCTGGAGGTTTTTGGGGTGCTCAGGCCCCCCCTGTAATCTCGGGGTGCTCCCCCCCCCCCCCCAGGAGCCCCCACGTCCCGTTCCGCAACAGCAAACTGACCTTCCTGCTGCAGAACTACCTGGGGGGCAGCGCCAAGATGTGAGGGGGGGCGGGGGGTTTTGGGGTGCTGGGGGGGGGGGTTTGGGGGTGCTGGGGGGGTTTTGGGGTGCTGCGGGGGGTGGGGGGAGTTGGAGGCTTCGAGGGGGTGGGTTTTGGGGTGCTGAGGGGGAGTTTGAGGGTGCTGAGGAGGGTTGGGGGGTGAGATTGGGGTGCTGGGGGGTTTTGGGGGTGCTGGGGGGGGGTTTGGGGGTGCTGGGGGGGTTTTGGGGTGCTCGGGGGGGTTTGGGGGTGCTGGGGGTGTTTTGGGGTGCTGAGGGGGTTGGGGCAGTTGGAGGCTCGGGGGGGGTGGTTTTGGGGTGCTGAGGGGGAGTTTGAGGGTGCTGAGGGGGGGTTGGGGGCTCAGGGGGGTTGGGGGTGGTGAGATTGGGGTGCTGGAGGGGGTTTTGGGGGTGCTGGGGGGGGTTGGGGTGCTGGGGGGGGTTGGAGGCTTCGGGGGGGGTGGGTTTTGGGGTGCTGAGGGGGAGTTTGAGGGTGCTGAGGGAGGTTTGGGGGGCTCGGGGGGGTTGGGGGTGGTGAGTTTGGGGTGCTGAGGGAGGTTTGGGGGTTCTGGGGGTGTTTTGGGGTGCTGGGGGGGGTTGGGGCAGTTGGAGGCTCAGGGGGGGTGGTTTTGGGGTGCTGAGGGGGAGTTTGAGGGTGCTGAGGGGGGTTGGGGGGCTCGGGAGGGTTGGGGTTGGTGAGATTGGGGTGCTGGGGGTGTTTTGGGGGTGCTGGGGGGGTTGGGGGGGTTGGAGGCTCGGGGGGTGGGTTTTGGGGTGCTGAGGGGGAGTTTGAGGGTGCTGAGGGGGGGTTGGGGGGCTCGGGAGGGTTGGGGGTGGTGAGATTGGGGTGCTGGGGGGGTTTTGGGGGTGCTGGGGGGAGTTTGAGGGACTTGGGGGGGTTTTGGGGTGCTCGGGGGGGTTTGGGGGTGCTGGGGGGGGTTGGGGTGCTGGGGGGGTTGGAGGCTCGGGGGGGGTGGTTTTGGGGTGCTGAGGGGGAGTTTGAGGGTGCTGAGGGGGGTTGAGGGGGCTTTGGGGGCGCTGATGGGGGGTTTGGGGGGCTCAGGGGGTTTTGGGGTGCTGGGGGGCAGTTTGTGGGTGCCAGGGGGAGTTTGAGAGACTTGGGGGGGGTTGGGGTGCTGGGGGTGTTTTGGGGTGCTGGGGGGGGGTTGGGGGGGGTTGGGGGCTCGGGGGGGTGGGTTTTGGGGTGCTGAGGGGGAGTTTGAGGGTGCTGAGGGGGGTTTGGGGGGCTCAGGGGGGGGGTTTGGGGTGCTGGGGGGGTTTTGGGGTGCTGGGGGGGGAGTTTGGGGTGCTGGGGGGGTTTTGGGGGTGCTGGGGGTGTTGGGGGTGCTGGGGGGGAGTTTGAGGGTGCTGAGGGGGGTTTGGGGGGCTCGGGGGGGTTGGGGGTGGTGAGATTGGGGTGCTGGGGGGGTTTTGGGGGTGCTGGGGGGTTGGAGGCTCAGGGGGGGTGGTTTTGGGGTGCTGAGGGGGAGTTTGAGGGTGCTGAGGGGGGTTTGGGGGCTCGGGGGGGGGTTGGGGGTGGTGAGATTGGGGTGCTGAGGGGGGTTTTGGGGGTGCTGGGGGGGGTTGGGGGTGCTGAGGGGGAAGTTTGGGGGTGTTGGGTGGGATTTGGGGGTGCTGAGGGGG